>ML107274.1:0-21571 GCA_003697995.1 Taxidea taxus jeffersonii
GAATAAAAACTTTTCTTCTTCATTTATGTGTCTTTTGAAGCCCATAGAAAAATAAATTGCACATAGAAAATACTCAAGGACTTTATTAAACTAATAAGTATATTCCTGATAGAATTTGTCCACTTGAAAATTTTAATTAGATAATTCAGAATGACTGGGGAGAGATTTAAAGACAACTGGTTTTATAAATAAGATATATATAATACAGATGTTTATTAACTCTAATTATAGAGGCCCTGATAGTCAAATATTAAAAAATAATCTGTAGTGGAAAGGAAGAAGAACTTCCTAACAGAATATATTTTAATTTTACCACATTAACTATTTTTCTAAGACTTAATATTCCAAAATAGGTACAAGAAAGTGGAGGAAAGAAAAACCACTTGGCCTGTGCTCAAATGTCAAGTTGTCCTAAATACAGATGAGCAAGGACACAGCCTCTCCTGGGCTTGCCAGAAGTCATGGAAGCCCTTGCCCTCTTGACTATCATGCAACCTAATATGAATCCCAACACCCAAAGCAGAACAGCAAAGTTGCCAGCCTTACTAGAAATTGTACTCTGGGTTAGTCAGTATAAAAAGAAAATAAATACAATTTTGTTAACTGATTATCATTCTGTATTCCAGGGTACACTATAGAATGGAAAGGAAACCTGTGGCGGGGAGGATTATTCAATAAATGGTATTGGGAATAAGGGGTAGTCCTGTAAATAGATCTATAGGAAGTATTTTAGAGCAATCATCTTAGAAAGGAAAGTCCTTTTAAATAGCATATAAATTCCATAAAATTTTTAAAAAAGTAAAAACATCAGCAATTTGGTTACTTTTTTTTTTTTTTTTTTTAAAGCTTTGCCAACCCTAGCAGTACAAGTTTGGGCCTTTTATTTTTTTTTATTTTTTATTTTTTATTTTTTAAATAGACTCTGTGCTCATTATGAGGCTCTAACTCAAAACCCAGAGATCAGGAATCACATGCTCCACCAACTGAGCCAGCCAGATGTCCCTAGTTACATAAAATTTCAATAAGTTCTTATAAAAATACTATAAACAATGTCAAAAGTCAAGTAATAAATTGGGGGAATTAGATATGTAAAACATGTCAGAGATAAAGGTTTAATTTCTCCAATAGTATCCGTATATTTTATAAATCAATAAGAAAACATTTTTATTTTCCTTTATGTGCATTGCTGTTAATATCCTTTTCCCATTTTATTAGGTTGTTTTTCTTTTGTAAGTGATTATTTGACAGATATTCCTGGACATCTGAACACTGGCATATAATTTACAATAGCAGATTATTGGAAATAATTGAAATTTTATAAACAGGGGACTAGCTAAAGGAATTATCACACATTCATATAATAAAATACTAATGAGTTAGGCAGGCCATTTTTAATTGATATAAAATTATATCTGTGATAAATTATGTGGAAAAAGGTCATAGCTATGCATGTGTTTGTAGTATTTCTGGTGTGCTGCATTTGTGTAAAAAATCCTTAGTCATATTTCTTTCTAAATCCATGTACCTCTGGAAAAAAAATAAAAACAGAAAAAATGATAATCACTTCTTTTGGGTAAGGAAACTAGATGCATAGGGACTGTCTGGGAGTTGAGTGAGGTTGAGGTTACCTGAAATCAAATCCTTTAGTAATTTTGCAGCTGAACATAGGAATATTCACATTAAGTGAAAAAGGTAAAGCTGCAAATAACTGAATATCCATTTTAGTTTAGGTTTTAACAACTAATGAGTTTGTCACAAATTTGCAATGTAATTTGGTATTTCAGAGGATTTGATTTTGGAATGAAATTGGGTTATTTGAATTTTGACCATGTGAAAATGTTACTCCTTTAGAAACTAATACCACAACCGAGTGGAAGAACAGGACGGGTACACTGGAGTGCACTGGTGTTCACTTAGTCAGCATACGTTTCGTGAGTGCCTTCTGAAACTACGTCAAAGCCTGGCTCCATGCTCCCTGAGCTGTGTGCCTCACAAACATGACAGTGTGGCTGCTGCTTCCTTTCGTCCTTTGTGAAATGAGGAAAAAATACTTCAGCCTAACGGTTAGTTTGTGGGATGTGTGAGGTAAACAAATCAGCAAACCTCAGCCTTGTGGGGACCCAGGAAGTATTTGAAATGGAAGCAGTGGAAATAATGTTTGTTGGTTGCTAATAATTAAAGTATTAAATAGAAGCTTAATAAAAAACAATAAGCTAGGCTTTTTTGTTTTAAAAGTTTTTATTTATTTATTTGACAGAGAGAGAGAGAGAGAGAGAGAGAGAGAGAATGCACACAAGCAGGGGAAGCAGCAGGCAGAGGGAGAGGGAGAAGCAGCCTCCCCGCTGAGCAAGGAGCCTGGTGCAGGCTTAATCCCAGGACCCTGGGATCATGACCTGAGCGGAAGGCAGACACTCAACCTACTGAGCCACCCAGGCGCTCCTAAGCATTTTTCTGTAGCGTTCAAAACTGTGGTATGTTGAGAATAAGGATTGTTAAGAATGGATGGGAGAAACCAGAGGATTTTACCTTGACAGCAGGGAGGACTCATTAAATTGAGAGATGATCTCTCTTCACCCCTTCAGAACTGAGAGTGTAAGCAAAAGACATTCCCCACTTGAAATACAAGTTTTTATTTATTTGTATTTTATTTTTTTAATGAAAATTTGTAATATTTTACTTTGACCATTTGCTAATAATAATTTTTAAAATAACTCGGTCCAGAATCAGGTGATCTGCTGTCTGTATAACTTTGGGCAATTTACTTAATGTTTCAGGGCCTCAGTTTCCTGATTTGAAAATTGTTGACAGTACTAAGACCCAGCTTAGTGTTGTTCTAAAGATTGAACTAATGTGTATGAAAAGTTATTAGTGCCTTGCTTGGCACATAATGCCGGTTGTATAAGTGTTACCTGCTACTCTCAGGTGGTCCATAACAAACTCTTAAAACTTAAGGTCTGTGGGGTTTGTCTTCATGGGCAGGAAGAAGGTACTGGAGGGATAGACTTCCAGACCACAGGCTCGATCAGAGGACCGAGAGGGGGATGCCCATGAAAAAATAGGATGGAGAGGGGTGAGGGAAAAGAGACAGGAGGACTCTGAAGCTATCAGCTTGGAAAAAAACTGGGGTGGACTATAGGTTGAGAGCTGAAATAGAAGATTTTACATTTTACAGAGGTGATATGGTACATTTCCTGAATATTATATCACATGCTCAGTGGATTCTGAGACTATAATCAAACATTTCAATAATTCTATAGGTCCAGGGTGCCTGGGTGGCTCAATTGGTTAAGCGACTGCCCTCCGCTCGGGTCATGATCCTGGAGTCCCAGGATCGAGTCCCACATGAGGATACCTGCTCAGCAGGGTGTCTGCTTCTCCCCATGACCCTCTCTCCTCTCATGCTCTCCCTCTCTCTCATTCTGTCAAATAAATAAATAAAATCCTAAAAAAAAATTCTATAGGTAAACATGAATATTCATATTAAGTAAAATGCATGTTATTAATCATTTTATATCTATATAGGTCATGTTTTATCAACCAGCACGTTTGTCACAAACTTAAAAGATAACTTCAGTATTTCAAGAATAATATTAGATTTTGGAATAAAGTTGGATTTCAGAATTATATAAAAGAGATTATAGAGGGGTCTAAGTTCATAGTAATCTTGTTTTAGTTGAATAGCAAAATATCAAACATAAAGAGCATATTCAGTAGACAGGATGTGGTTGAGTTAGTCACAGATGGGTTCTAGAGAAAGTGATTCTTGAGACTGTTTTGTCTCTAAATAACATAACTGTTTATTATAGTACCTATATGTTGCCCACCATAATGAATCATAGCATAGCTCTGTGATTAGAAGAAAGCAATATGACCCTCCCAATTGCTTGTTAGACGAGGTGACTTATCCAGTAATAAGTCCAACCAAGGGACATTTTCAAAGGTTGAGTCAGATCTTTATGTAAGTTGGAATAGAGACTTTCAAAGGAACATGGCTAAATAAAGGTCCAATTCTTGTTACCAGTGAAAGTACACAATTTAAAAGGGAGAAATCAGTGAAGGGGACCAATTCCTTCATTCAACAAATATTTATTGAGTGTCTATTCCATGCCAGGCACTGATCTGTGTTGTGGGATTAAATGTTAGCACATAGGGACTTTGCCTGAATGAGACTTACAAAAAACAAAGAAGGTGATTTTGAGTAAGTGCCGTGATAATAAACTAGGGTAAGGTGGTTGGTAGTTATTGCCCACTTAGGTAAGGTGATCAGGGAAGGAAGGCTCTCTGACAAAGTGCCATTTGAGCCCAGACTTGATTTATTGAGGGAATCAGACCTGTGAAGATCTAGGGA
Source organism: Taxidea taxus jeffersonii (assembly GCA_003697995.1). Classification (NCBI taxonomy): domain Eukaryota; kingdom Metazoa; phylum Chordata; class Mammalia; order Carnivora; family Mustelidae; genus Taxidea; species Taxidea taxus. The sequence goes on from ML107274.1 coordinate 4,349, forward strand.
GAATGTTCCAGGCAGAATGTACAGAAAATTCCAATGACCTGAGGCAGGAGAAGCACACTGGCCACTTTGAGAAAGCCAGAAGACACCTAAGTCAGCTGCAGGGTAAAGGTAGGAGGGGAGTGAAAAGAAGAGAGACTGGTCATGCATGGCCTTAGTAAATAGCATAGTGCATTTGGATTTTATTCTTGGTAGTATGGAAAATTTTGGAGGACCTTCAAATAGGGAGTTACCTGATCTGGTTCATGATTTTTAAAAAATTATTTATAATAAATTATAAATAATTTATTTATAATTATTTATAGAGATAGTGAGTGCAGGGAGGGAGGCAGAAGGAGAGAGAAACCTAAGCAGTCCCCATGCTGAGTGCAGAACCCCATGTGGGGCTCAGTCTCATGATTCTGAGATCATGACCTGAGCGGAAATCAAGAGTCAAGTGCTTAATCAGCTATGGCACCCAAGCGCCCCTGATTCATGTTCTTAAAATATAGGTTGCCTTTTTGTGGAGAAGAGGTTTTTAATAGGAGCGAGTGTGGAAGTTATGTTGGAGGCTTTTGTGGTGGGGAAATTTGAGGAATTTAAGGAAACACGGCCCATTGGTGGATTGGTGGTAAGAGAGAAATGGCGGTTAACGTGCAGATCTTCACCTTAATCAAGTTGGAAGGATAGTGCACTACTGGTGTATTACTGATGCACGACTGAAGGGAGTGATTGGGGAAAGTGCAGATTTGGAGGCAAATATCATAATTAGGGGCCAGGTTAATGTAAGAAGCTTACAGAATGTGTATGACACATCCAAGTTACTGATATTAATTACACAGAGGACATACAGTTTTGTCCTGGGGACATGATTGTGGAAGTCATAGCTTATAGGTGGTATTTAAGACCCAAGGCAGTATAAAGTCACCTAATGTGAGAGAATATACAGAGAAAATAAAAGAACTAAGGACAAAATTTGGTTTGAGTAGTAAGAGGAGTAGGTAAAGGAGAGGAAATGAATAAAGGAGAATGCCGAGGAAATAGAAAGAAAACCAGGTGCCAGGGAGATCAAGCGAGAGAACAACCGTTTTTGAAAGGTAGAGTAACATGAGGACAGAGAGTTGGCCCCTGGATTTGGCGGCATGAAACTGTTTCTTGACAGTGGTAAGAGCTGTTTTAGTGGAGTGATATTGATATAAGTTTGGTTCCAGTTGATTGAGAAAAGGAACAAAAGGCAAAGGGGTAGAGATAACACAAATAAACAGCACCTGAGTGAGATTTCTTCTGAAAGTGAACAGAGAAATAGATCTGTGGCTTGATAAGTACACATAAAGAGGTGAAGTCCGAAGTCCATTGTGAAAATGCCTTGCAAATTCTGGAGTAATTAGAAAAAAGCATATTTTTTTTTTCTTAATGTGCTTGCGTTTAAGATGTATTTGTAGGCATAGGCTCATTCATGCGTATGGATACTTAAGCTCGTATTTCTTGGAAATAATAAGAAAGTGCATCTGCAGCTTACTGATGGGAAGATTTTGGAGGGATTTGGCCTGAAGCTCCTATGCCCTTATGGATTGCTACACTAGATTTGGAGTGTCGGGTTCCCCTGCATGCCTCCGCTGCTTTCAAGACCTTAAACAACCGAAGGCCAACACATCTTTGTCCTTCTTATTTGACCTTCTCTGTAATCCCATTTTGAATATGAAAAATATTCTTGGTTTTTGTTCCAGCCTAATAGCTTTAACTTGGGTGCAGAGAGCTTTAAGGGTATGGGATGGGGGGGCTAGACTGTGGGAAAAAGCCAACTCATATGCAGGGGCTGAACCTTTTAAAAGGTGGTCAGAGACCCATAGTGGAGTTTAGAAATATATATTTTTTTCTCCACAGGAAAGCTCAGTCCCTGTGAATAGGTCCCTGTAAAATGTGTGATTTCTTGGTTATATCTCCCTTACAGTATAGAAAAATATTATTTATAAGATAGTAGGAGGAAGTAACCTGAATTGTAATTCCTGTGTTTTGCAGCCAATTAGAGTTGGTCACACCTCCTGTTATTTGTGTCATCGAAGGAGTAATAAAGAGAATAAAGCTCTAGGGCAATGAGCAGGGGCATAGTCTTTTCTTCTTTTATCATTTCATAATGCCAGATCAAGAAAGAATAGTCAATGAAAAGGCTAGTCATTAGGAACAAATGTGTTAGCATGGCAGAAAAAGGAATGTGAACGCTTTTTATTGGGGAGCAGATCCTACAGGGATGACAGAAGACTGGTTGTGAGACAATCCCCTCCTCCTTCTTTCCCAGATGGGATAAAGAAAAGGTGGCAATTTAAGACCCTACAGTTATATCTGTGATTAGCATGAGCTAATAAGCAAGAAGGTCAAGTGACCTTTGTTCTCTCTGGGGGCATATTGACTTAGATTTTGTTCTAGGACTTTCTGGCTCATCAAACATTTACCGTTTACCACAACAATGATGGTTCATGGTCAAAGTTCATAGTGTTGCCTGTGCTTAAGTTGAACAAGCAAGTATTGGAGACTTTATGCTATTCCCCACCCACAATTGCCAGTTTACTTTTTTTTTTAAGTTTTTTTTTTTTTTTTAATTTGGTAGAGAGAGAGTGTGTGCACAAGCAGGTGGGCCAGATGGAGAGGGAGAAGCAGGCTCCCCCCCTGAGCAGGGAACCCGACACAGGACTCAATCCCAGGACCCCGGGATCACGGCCTGAGCCGAAGGCAGACGCTTCACCCACTGAGCCACCTGGGTGCCCTGCCAGTTTACTTCTAATGGTCTTTCACTTTAGTAAGGATAGCAGAAAACTTAGCCCTGGGAACACTGGGTCTCATAGGCAGTGCTGGTGCATAGATTGCACTGTCTGACTTTTTGTGGTTAAATAAGACCTTTGTTGACACTTGACTTAAGTGTGATTATCCCCAGTTGAAAATTTGAGAACCAGACCATTTAGCAAGTAGATTGATGCTGCATGTTGCTGAGTACCCTGTGAAAGTCTTCCCTGAAGGGCTAGCTCACAACACCTGAAATTTATAGTAACTCCAGAAGTGAGCTTGGATGCACTCCTTGTTTGTGGGGTTGTCTAACCACTAAATGATTGATGAGGGGCCTTAGTGGATGAGAATGTTGATTCACTGAAATGTGTAAAATGTACATTTCCTTTTTTTCAGTATAAACTACCAATGTATGGTCAGTGTATTTAAAAGACTGGTAACGTGAGTCTTTGTTAGTGTTACTCTGTGTTTTATTTCCCTTTGCTTTCCTGGAACAACTAACTCTAATGAAACCTGACGTCCTAGTGCTAAAATATGTTGACTCTCCCAGTCTGCCCTTATTGTGCATTGAAAGTGTGCCTAAACTCTTTGCAAAATCACCAGTTTTAAAGTGTTTAGAGCTCCTTAGGTTTCTCAAAGGTGATCATGGGCCCCAGCCTATTTGTTTTCTTATTGAAATGTGGGGCAACCAGACATGAATGAAGGTGAGCAAAACTGGAATCAAATAGCCAGTCTTTGCGGTGGTTACTGTGGTGTGTATCACCTTTGGGACCTTCAGGACCAACTAATTTCCCCAGTTGATGCTGACTGCTGATAGATCCTGGCTGAGTTCTCCCGGAAAGTTGCCATCACAAGAAGATAACTGCCTTGCCCGAGGTCATAGCCCAAGGGCAGCCCACATCAAATAAAACATCAATAGGGCCGAAAGGGCTGGCCATCTTGCCTTACTTTGGAAGAACTCTCAAGGAACTTTCCAGCTCCAGAGCTCTCTTTGAGATCAGCTAATGCCTTTGTTACAATGCATTTCTGTTCAGTATGTCCATCTGCCCACTTCTTTCAGACCTTCAAAGGTGCCGATCCGAAGAGCTCCTCAGTAAACTTACTGCATGCAAATCTCTATCTCAGAGTCTGGTTCTAGGACAACCTAGACAAAGTCCATTTTAGAGTGTTTAGAAGATGAGCAAGCTATTTCTGAAGTTGTCAGAAGTGTGGAATCCAATTCCAAATGTGAAAGCATTAATACATCCTGGTGCAAGTTTCTCTGCCTTTTTTCTTTCTTCCTCTTGTAAATAGGCAGATAGACGAATATTTTTTAATAAACATCTCAAAACTATGGGATAGGAGTTGTAAAGAAGCTGAGAGGAACTAGTTGTCATGAGGATTTAGTGAACTTACTCAGACCCCAGTTCTGTCATTTGGCACCAATCTTTACTTTCTGATAGCTGTTTGCAGCAGGTTGATAACCTTAGGGTGGTGTTTTTCTCAAACAGTGTTAAAAGTTCAGATTCCAAGATCCTCCTCATTGGTTGGAGTCTTCAGGGGAGGATCTGGTGATCTGTATTTAAAAATCATTCCAGGGACGCCTGGGTGGCTCAGTTGGTTAAGCGGCTGCCTTCGGCTCAGGTCGTGATCCCAGAGTCCTGGGATCAAGTCCCACATCGGGCTCCTTGCTCAGCAGGGAGCCTGCTCCTCCCTCTGCCTCTGCCTGTCTCTCTGTCTGCCTGTGCTCGCTCTCTCCCTCTCTCTAACTAATAAATAAATTAAAAAAAAAAAGAATGAGAAAATTTAATAAATAAATAAATAAATAAAAATCATTCCAAGAGATACTTATATTCGGGTACCTTTGGGGAAACTGTGACCAAAAGTTTATCAAATGCTGCTATTGAGAGAAACTATTTTTACAGAAATAACAGTGACAAATATCTGTATAGAGCCCCATTTTCTTACTAGCACCCTTACTCAGCAGACTCTGAGGCCCAGATAACTACCTCTTCTGCTCCTATATTGGTTACCAAGAAAACCGCGCTAATGAAAATGGTGAAGAAATTGGATGTGCACTTTTTCAAAGTGCCATTTGTTTATGATGGAACTTAATGCACCTGGTGGTAGAGCAAAAGAATCCTTTTGACGGTGGAAAGGCTGATTACTTAGGCCCTCTCTTCTCTTGGTGTCCAGGATTTGGGATGGAAGAAGACGAAGTAACTTTAGTGCCTGCCTTTGTAGATTGAATCTGGGGATTGATGTGTGTAGGTAGGCATTGTGTGTGCCCTTCCTTTTTAGTGTTTCCCGAGGTTCCCCTTTTTCTTCCATGTGACTAGTGTCCTTCCTAACTTTGTTTTCTGTGTTACAAAGGCACAGATAAATGCTGATAAGTGTACTATCCACATAGCCATATGTGAAAGTAATTAATGCTGCAGAACATTGTGATATTTTAAAGTTTTGTGACCCATCAGGATAAATTAGTTTGATGGTGTTGCAATGATGTTAGGTCAGAAATATCTTTATTTTTTTTTATGTCTTTAAACTATGACAATTTTTTGATATAACAAGTTACCTGTCATTATAAGCATAAAAATAAAGTCATTCATGTCATTTTTGTTGGCTCTGCTAGGAAGTTAGCAATTTTAGACTCAAAAATTAGGTTTAGTTACTCTGTCTTTCATGAGAGTATTGGGGATATCAGCATTTCACCACTTTTAAATAGTGATAACCAAGAAGTCTGCAGAAAATAAGCTTTATTACATCTACGGTAATGAAGCTTGCTATTCCAAGGCTCAAACAATTCCTTTGGGTGTCCCAAAGAGTCAGAGCCAAAGTAGCCAAAAGTGTGTCTTTTTGACAGTCTAAAGACTTCACAGACATTGATTTCCTATCCTTTTGACACTTGTATGAGGTTGGCATTTCCTCCATAAATGTACTTGGTTTCCCTCAGGATCATTTGGTGGGTTTCTTTGACAAATTTACAGTCCTGACTGGATTTGTGATCATAAGATAAAATCTCTGAGAAATTTCTTTTTTTTCCCCCTTCCTGACTTGAAATTGTGCTTTGCTAATTAAAAGTTTTGAACTGATTTCCATGACTTTATTATTAAATTATCTAAAGAAATTTTCACTGAAAAACAATTTAGTAGTTATGTTTTGTGTTTTGCATAAGAAAAAAATATACCTGTTACCTGTTATACCTGTTACTACTTAGAAGTTCAGGTATAATGGACAGTTTTACTATTTGAATATTTGAGCTACTTCAGATTTGTTTTTCCCTTTTTGCAAGATGATTTTTTTAAAAACCTGGATGAAAATAGTTGTATTACCATAGATTATGGCAATGCATAGATATACATAAGTATAGACATAGTTAAACAATATATACACATACATCATTATGAACAATAAGATGCCTGAATCAAAGTCTGCTGTGTATTTTAACCCATATTTATAATCAGCAGACCTTTCATAATGGAAAAAAATAGAGAGCACCATATGTAATGCTGCCTTGAACCAAGGTTTTATAACTTCTATTTGAGAAGCCAATAATCAAACAACTTTTATTTACTTCTTACTGTACAAAGAGCAACAATAAAAACTAAAAATGTTGGGCTATTATACCCTCTTTGGGCTACCTTGAAAATAGCAGAGAGTGCCTGGGTGGCTCCTTCGGTTAGGTGTCTGCCTTTGGCTCAGGTCATGATCCCAGGGTCCTGTGGTCCGGTCCCACTTCAGGCTCCCTGCTCAGTGGGGAGTCTGCTTCTCCTTCTGCCCCTTCCCCATCTCAACCCACCCCACCCCTGCTTGTGTGTGCAAGCTCTTTCTCTCTCATAAATACATAAAATCTTAAAAAAAAGGAAAATAGCAGAGATAAGGTGTGTAAAGATTAATGAATTTTTAACTGAGAACATAACTAGGATTTGGTGATTAATGGGATTCATTGAAACATAAACTTAATAAAGGCAAGAAACCTGTTGGTGCTAAATGGTGGAAATAAAATAATAAGAGAGAGTAGGTAGTCAATATTTACTCAGTTAATGAGTGAATAAAATATAAGAAATGCAGGAGGTAGAGATATCTGAAGTTATTTGGTTGGGATGTTGAATGGGTAATCACTTAAAACTTGTGAAATCAAATATGGTAGCTACACATGGCAATTTAAATTTAAACTAATTTGAAGGGCACCTGGCTGGCACAGTTGGTTAAGCATTTAACTCTTGGTTTTGGCTTAGGTCATGATCTCAGCCCCATGTTGCTCTCTGCACTCTGCATGGAGACTGGGTCTCTCTCCTCCCTCCGCATGCTCCCCGTGCTTACACACACTCACTCTCTCTCTGTCTCTCTCACAAATAAATAAATCTTTAAACTAACTTGAATTAAAATTAAGTTAATTTATGTGTTAGCCAGTCATATTTAAAGTATCCAATAGACACATGCTGGTCTACTATACCATACTACCATAATGGACGGAGTATTTCTGTCATCGCACAAAGTTCTATTGGTGAGCACTGCTGTCAACAAAATGGCCACTCTGTGTGGAGGAGCAGGAGTGGGATTGCTGCCTTACCAAAGTGTCAGATTTCCAACTATGTTCAGACAAGTTGTGCTGACTTTGAAGACTTGACATGTTTCAAATCCAAACTCAACTTTCTTTTACATTCAACTCCCTCTAAATCCCTATTTTAATGCTTATCTTCACCATTCTACCAGAAACACAGGCTCAAAATGTATTTGTTGTGTCTCTTTCTCTCCACATTGTCAGTTTAAAATCCTGCACACTTTTTTTCCCCTTTAGTATCTGTTGAATGGATCCCTTTCTTTTTATTCCTGCTGCATAGTGACTTACATAATTTGGGATATACTGATATTTATAATAAAGGAAGATGGCTGGTCACAAGAATAAGCACTCTGATTATAGTGGGGAACAATTTATACACAAAAAGGCTTATTTGTCAGCAACTCCATCCTTGTCTAATTTAGTATATAAATAATATTATATGTAACTTCTCAGTTAAATTTCCTTTTACAGTCTTGTTGAGGAAATAAACTGCATATATTTACTTTGTACATTTTGGTGAGTTTTGACATATCTGCACGCCTGTGAAACCATTGCCGTCATCATGATAATGACTATATTTATAACCCCCAAGTTTTCCTTATGCTCCTTTTACTCAATCCTGACCTATCTCTCTATGCCCTCACCCCTTTCCTCCACTAATCTGCTTTCTGTCACTATACATTCATTCGAATTTTATAGTTTTATATAATTGCTCACATATGTATGCTTATATAAATGCTGTTTATGTGTGTGCTATTTTTTGTCTGACTTATTTCATTCACAGTACCTATTTTGAGGTTCATCTATCCAATTTGTTGAATATCTTTTTTTTTTTTTTTTTAAATTTCAGAGTAGTGTTCCACTGTATGGATATGCTATAGTTTGATTATCTGTTCTGTTCTTCTTTTTTTTTTTTTTTAAGATTTTATTTATTTGTTTGACAGAGAGATCACAAGTAGGCAGAGAGGCAAACAGAGAGAGAGGAAGGGAAGCAGGATCCCCGCTGAGCAGAGAGCCTGATGCGGGGCTTGATCCCAGGACCCTGAGATCATGACCTGAGCCGAAGGCAGAGGCTTAACCCACTGAGCCACCCAGGCGCCCCTGTTCTGTTCTTTATAAATATTTGGGTTCTTTCCAAATTTTGACTATTACAAATAAAGCTATTGTGAATATTTATGTATAAATTTATGTACAAAATAATGTACATATGCTTTCTTTTCTCTTGCATAAATACATTGGAGTGGAATTACTTGGTCATATCGTAGGTATATATTTAAATTTGTAGGAAAATGTCAAACCGTTTTCCAAAGTGGTTGTGCAAGTTTACATTTGCATAGCAATGTGAGGGAGTCCTGTTTGTTCCACATTCTGACCAAGACTTTGTGTAATTAGTTTTTTAAATTTCAACTATTCTAATCAGTATATGGTAGCATCTCATTTTGGTTTTACTTTGCATTTAAATCACATTTTCCATATGGTCATTTACCATCTGTGTATCTTCTTTAATGAAGCATTGGTTCAACTGGACATTTTTGGGGGGATTGTCTGTCTTTTTATTAGGGAACTGTGAGAGTTCCTTATACATTCTAGACACTAGTTCTTTGTCAGATATGTCTTTTGCAAATTTCTATCAGTCTGTGGCTTGCTCTTTCATTTTTATAATAGTATCTTTTAAAGTGTAAACATTTTCAATTTTGATTAAATCCAATTTTAACTTTTAAAAAAATATATAAAGTTTGTGCTTTTTATTTAAGGAATTTCAACCAAACCCACTGTCATTAAGATTTTTTTCCTAAGTTTCTTCTAAAAGCTTTATAACTTTAACTCTTACATTGGGGTCCATGATCTGCTTTGACTTGGGTTTTATAAGTAGTCTGAGGGAAGGATCAAGGTTCTTTGTTTTGTTTATGTCTACCTAATTGTTCTGGCAGAATATTAAAAAGGTGGTCTTTTCCCTGTTGAATTTGTCTGATTGTCTTGTTGAAAATCGATTGATCACCTGTGTGTGACTCTATCTCTGTACTTTCTGTTCTGTTATATTGATGTTATATATTAATCTTTATGCCAATACCAGTGGTTTTGATTACTGTAACTTTATTACTAGTTTTGAAATCAGGAAGTGTAATTTGTCATACTTTGTTCTTCTTTTTCAATTGAGGGGCTATTTTCAAGGTCTTCTGCATTTTCACATAAATTTTAGAATCAGGTTGTCAATTTTGATGCACACAAAAAGCCTGTTGGTGTTTTGATTGGGGTTGAATTTAATATATAGACCACACTGGAAGGAATTGTCTTCTTAATAATACTGATTTTTCCTGTATATGAACATTGTATAGTCTCCCATTTTTTAGCTTATTGAATATTTTTTCTCACTAATGTTTTATAGGTTTCATGTACAGGACTTAGAAATATTTTATCAGATTTACCCCTAAGTATTTCAGTTTTGTGATGTTATTGTAAATGGTATTTCTTTTCAAATTTCAGTTTCTGATTGTTACTAGTATAAAAACATAATTTGTTTTTTTCAGTTGACCTTGTATTCTACAAACTCACTAAATCCACCTTTTTTACATCATATAATCATTATACATCATACAATAAGCATACCAGTCTGTATGCTTATTACTTCTTTTTTTGCCTGTTGTATTACCCAGAACCTCCAGTAATATATTAAAAAATGGTAGTTCAGACATCAATGCTTTATTGCTAATCATAGGAGGAAGTCGTTCCATTTTTTACCATCATATATAATATAAACTCTAGAATTTTTGGGTATTTCCCAGATTTAGGAAGTTTCCTGTTTCTGGTGTTCTGTTTCTTTTATCATTTAAAGCTCCTTATTCTTATTTTATTTTTTAAAGATTTTATTAATTTTTTTATTTGAGAGAGAGAGTGTGAGAGAGCACAAGCGGTGGGGAAGCAGCAGAGGGAGAGGGAGAAGCAAGTTCCCTACTGAGTAGGGAGCCTGATACAGAACTTGATCCTAAAACCCTGGGATCATGACCTGAGCTGAAGACAGGTGCTTAACCGACTGAGCCCCTTAGGTGCCCCTTAAAGCTCCTTTAAAAAAAAATATATATATATATATATACACATATATATATATATTTATTTGAGAGTGAGAATGGGGGGATAAATATATATATATATATAAGGGGGGATATATATATATTTATTTATTTGAGAGTGAGAGTGGGGGGAGGGGCAGAGAGAAAGGGAGAGAGACAATCTCAAGCAGAATCAGCACTGAGTGTGGAGCCTGATGCAGGGCTCTGTCTTATGACCCTGAGATCATGACCTGAGCTGAAACCAAGAGTCAGATGCTTAACTGGTTGTGCTACCAAGGCGCCTCTACCTGTGTTAGCTTCTAATTGTCAGCTCTGTCTCCTCCACTCAGGTATATGGGTTCTCCTCTCCTGGGCCTTGAAACTCTCTCTAGGCAGTACCTTTGGGCAATCAGATATTTCATTTTGTTTTTGTTTTATTCTCATTTTTTTCTGTTTTATGTGATATGCATAACATATAGCACTGTATAAGTTTAAGGTATATAGCATGACTTGACACATGCATTGTGAAATGATTATGACAGTAAATTTAGTTAACAGTTCACCTGTTTTTCTCCTTTCTCCCAGGTTATACTGTTCAATGTCTAAAAACTGTTTTCACATACATGTTTTGTATATCCTGGCTGGAAGTGGAAGTTTCTAGTTAAGTTATTTTACTTTTTCTCCAAACTATTCAGTAGTTGTATGCTCTGGAAAAAATGTGCCAGATATATCCTGGAAAATACCATTATACTTAGGGCACCATTCACCAATTGAAGATTCACAGATAGGTGATAATTTAGAGTAAGAAGACAAAAGAGTTTGGGAGTCCAGCTAGGATTTGGAATTTTTTAAAATCCCTTTCGGCTAGTCAGATAAGTCTAACAATAAATACTTTGAACATTCAGAGCAAGAAAGAAAAAAAAAATGACCTTAGATTAATTTCCTTGCACTATATGCAGTTGTTCTAGGGTTATTCAGGCTGTATGATCCATACCTTCCAATTTGGTATAAAAAATAATAATAATTATGCATATATGTAATTGTCTCAATGCTCCATCTATATAAGAATAGGCCTATGGACTATCACAGCACTGTGGACTATGTCTGCACCCAACTGTATATTGTCTTTCAGATTCTGATTCAATAGGCCTGAAAAGGAACCTTGGAATCTGTATTTAATAAATGCTACACATGAATATGAAACATCTGCTCTGTGTTCCAGATACCACACTTTGGAAACAGAACAGGATTGGTTTTGAATGAAACGAGTCCCGAATTTATGTTAGGGTGAAAGTTCATCAAGGAGGGTCTTGGTGTATGTCTGTGAGTGTTTCTGCTTGAGAATTGTTATGTGTAGGTAAAAATGGTAGGCAAGAAACCCCTTGACCTCTAGATAAGCAAGATCACAAGTATTTTCCTATGGTTATGTCTGAACTTCGGGGAAATGGAGAAGACTTATATAATATTTCTCCTCCAACCCAGTACTCATATGGGAAGGTGGATTTGCTTAATAAAAAGAGAGATTTATGAAAGTTGGGGAAAATACATGGAATGTATGAGGGCAGTTTTGAAATCTGAGACCCTGGAGATTTCCTTAAAACAAAGAAGAGACCCATTTATCTGGAATTGTTTGGATTAAGGCTCCCTCCTACTATTGGCCTGGGAGGGGGGTATTCAGACATCCTTAGGGATCCTTTCAACTTTGTCTCTATAATTCTACATGAATAATTAGCCTCGAAAGCAGTTAGCCGTTAGCCAGCTTTCTTTCCAAATACTCACCCGGTACTGTTTCCCTTAAGACAATCACCTTACCTACTGCAAAATGTATTTAGGAGCTATTTGGTTTACACTTCTCCGGGGCTATTTTTTAGGACTTTTTTCCTTGTCTGGAAACCAGTAATACAGAAGGGGTTGGTTCTTTCAAGTTACGGCACACTAACTCAAAGGAACTGCAAGAAATGGTAGAGGGTATGTGTGTGTGTGTGTGTGTGAACCTCTAAGCTTTATATCTAGAGATACTTTTCAGATAGACTTGAGTAGAACTGATCCATTCCAATAGAATTGTGTAACTTGAATATATCTTAGCATTTGCTAATGCTAAGCTTAGCATCTGCTAATTTATATTATTATTTTTTATAATAATTTATTATTATATTTATTATATATATTTTATTTATTATTATATAAATTATATAGATTTATTATTTATATAAGATCTATATTTATACAATTTATTATTTATATATATTATTTATATAGATTTATTATTATATAAATTAGCAGATGCTAATTTCCAGAAGAGTAGAGGCTTACTTCTTATTGATTCCAAATTGCCTCAGTGTTCTTTGTTTTTTTACTTTGTGCAAAAAGATTTTGGGGATAGGGGAAGAACTACAGAAGGTTTAGTAATTCTTGATATTTTTACATTTTTTTCCCTGTGATACAGAATATCGTAGTGTTTAAAAGCATAGTTTTCAGAGTACTATCTACTTATTTGCAAATCTCAACCCTGACAGACTGGTTTATGAAACCCAGTCACACCATATACTAGCTAAATGAACTCGGCACAGTTTATACTTTGATTACTTTACCTCCCAAATGGGGAATAATAATAACACATTCTTCATGAAGTTGTAATGTAGATTCAATGTATTGTACCATAGCATGTGGAAAATAGTAAATACTTAATAAAGTAAAATATTAACTATTAGTAGGATCAGTAGTAGTAATAATAGTAGTTTTTGCATTACCTAGCATTTCTCAGAAGAATCATTAACCATTGTTATGTGACGGTTAATGGAAAATAAAACTTGGGAGTTACAATAATTTTTATTATTTTAATAATTTATTCAGAACTGTGATAATTTTTAGTTTGGTGATAAAGTTGCTGTAAATATTTGTCTTTCTGTTTACTTAGAGAACATATGAAAAATAATTCTTGCTGCTACTTTCCCTGGAGCATATGAGGTAAAGTTGTCTGTGTGAAAAGCAGCTTTGTCACAAATCTAAGATTTAAATTTGAAATGTATGCCATTGACCCATTAATGTTTAAGATGAAACTAATAGTCTCGTCACTTTCCAATGTCTATATTTACAAGAGAGAATCAAAGGAAGTAGACTTGAGTTAAAATGTTGATTCCCCTTTAGCAAACTGTGGAAATGCACTGTTGTAGGCCTTGTTATTTTTAAATGTCTGGATTTTCTTTATGAATTCGTTAAAAAATGTTTTAGCAGCTCTGGTGGCCCAGTATCTCATTCCAACATAAACTTACCACTGGAAGGCACATACCATTTGGCTCACCTTTTCATCTCACGGCTTAATAATAATGAGAAATTACAGGTGCTGAAATGATGTTAGATCCCTTAGCATAACTGATTCAGGGCTCACATTATTATTCTTTTCTCTAGAACTTCTTAATATATATTGCATCTCTGTCTGATTGGCAGCTAATGTCTCACATACTGGAATTCAGTTTCAATAATCTGAAAATGATATTACCTTTTTTAATTGGTAGTAACATGGGCCTGTCATTATAGCTCATTTCAACTTCTCTGTAAGAGTATGTATATATTGTTGGATTTTCAAGTAGTGCAGGCTGAAATGGTTTCTTTAATAGTGTGTCTCTCCTAATCTGTATGCATCTAGATCTCTTGATTCTTCTCCAAATAAATTTTTCCATATTTTACTTTTTCACTGTTTGAAATATGTGAAATATAGCTGTATAAAACATCCAGTTTTTTTTTTAAAGTTTATTATTCAATGGATCTTTGAAAGTGTGTAAAATTCCATTATATTAACCTTATACATTTTGGCCCTGGTAAATTCATTTATCAAGATCTCATAGTTTTGCTATAGCTTTTCTTTGGAAGTTCTTTGTAAATGATCATACCATCAAAGAAAACAGTGCTACTTTTTCCTTTCTAATCTGTGTGCTTTTTTTTTTTTTTCCCTTGTCTTATTGCATTGGCCAGGAATTCTAATACAATGTTGAATAGAAGTGATTATGATACCTTTGCATTGTTTTTCATTTTAGCTAGAAGTTTTGCAGTCTTTCACTATTAAGTTTGATATTAGCTGCAGATTTTTTGTAGATGTGTTTATAAAGTTGAGGAAATTTTCATTTATTCCTGGTTACTGAGAATGTTTATTTGGAATGGGTGTTTAATTTTGTCAGACTTATTTTGTGCATCTACTGAGATGGCCACATATTTTTTCTCTTTTATTTTATTAGCATTACAAATTACATAATGATTTTTAAAATTTAAATCAATTTCACAGTGTTAGACTAAAACCCATTTGATGATGATGCACCTCATGGAATTCAACTTGTTGAAATTTCTTTGGAATTTTTGCTTCTGTGTTTGTGAAGAGTATTGAATTTGCAGTGAATGGTTAGCAGTGCAATAGCTGCCTTACATAATGCATTGAAAATGCTGTTTATTTTACTGCTGAAATATTTTCATGGACTTGATTTTATTTCATAAATCTTTGGTAGAGGTCAAGTAAAATTATATGGGTCAGGAAGTTTCTTTTGGAAAGATATTTAATTGCAAATCTAGTTTACTTTATAGATAGGAGACAATTTAGATTGTGTATTTCTTCTTGTGTCAGTTTTGGCAAATCTGTTTTTCAAAGTAGTTGTGTGTTACATCTAAGTTTTCAAAATTGGTAATGTAACTATTCATAATCCATTATTGTCCTTTAATTTCTAAACTGTATAGTGGTGTCCTCTTTTATTCTTGATTTTGGTAATTTTTAGTGATTAGTCTGGGAAGAGGTTTATCAAGTTTATTCTTTAAAAAAATAACTAACTATGGTTTCATTTTTTAAATTAATTACTTTTATTAACATACAATGTGTAATTTGCCCCAGGAGTACAGGTCTGTGAATTGTCAGGCTTACGCCCTTCACAGCACTCCCCATATCACATACCCATCCCAATGTCCATAACCCAACCACCCTCTCCACACACCCCCTCCCCCCAGCAACCCTCAGTTTGTTTTATGAGAGTTAAAGTCTCTTATGGTTTGTCTCTGTCCTGATCCCATCTTGTTTCATTTTTTTCCTTCCTTACCCCCTAAACCCCCCACTCTGCCTCTGAAGTTCCTCATATTAGGGAGATCATATGATAATTGTCTTTTTCTGATTGACTTATTTCGCTCAGCAAAATACCCTCTAGTTCCATCCACGTCATTGCAAATGGCAAGATTTAATTTATTTTAATGGCTTCATAGTATTCCGTTGTATATATATATACATACATGTATATATATATATATACACCACATCTTATTTATCCATTCATCTGTTGATGGACACCTAGGTTCTTTCCATAGTTTGGCTTTTGTGGACATTGCTGCTATAAACATTTGGTGCATGTGCCCCTTAATCACTACATTTGTATTTTTAGGATAAATAGCCAGTAGTGCGGTTGCTGGGTCATAGGGTAGCTCTATTTTCAACTTTTTGAGGACCCTCCATGCTGTTTTCCAGAGTGGCTGCCCCAGCTTGCATACCCACCAACAACGTAGGAGGATTCCCCTTTCTCCGCATCCTCGCCAACATCTGTTGTTTCTTGACTTGTAAATTTTAGCCATTCTGACTGGTGTGAGTTGGTATCTCATTGTGGTTTTGATTTGTATTTCCCTGATGCCGAGTGATGTGGAGCACTTTTTCATGTGTCTGTTGGCCATCTGATGTCTTCTTTGCAGAAATGTCTATTCATGTCCTCTGCCCATTTCTTGATCGGATTATTTGTTCTTTGGGTGTCGAGTTTTATTTTTTAATTTTTTAAAGATTTTTATTTATTTATTTGACAGAGAGAAATCACAAGTAGGCAGAGAGTCAAGCAGAGAGAGGGGGAAGCAGGCTCCCCACTGAGCAGAGAGCCCGATGCCAGGCTTGATCCCAGGATCCTGAGATCATGACCTGAACCGAAGGCAGAGGCTTTAACCCACTGAGCCACCCAGGTGCCCCAGGGTGTTGAGTTTTATATGTTCTTTATAGATTTTGGATACTAGCCCTTTATCTGATATGTTGTTTGCAGATATCTTCTCCCATTCTGTCAGTTGTCTTTTGGTTTTGTTGGCTGTTTGCTTTGCCGTGTAGAAGTTTTTGATCTTGATGAAGTCCCAGTAGTTCATTTTTGCTATTGCTTCCCTTGCCTTTGGCGATGTTCCTAGGAAGAAGTTGCTGCAAGTGAGGTCGAAGAGGTTGCTGCCTGTGTTCTCCTCAAGGATTTTGATGGATTCCTATTTCACATTGAGGTGTTTCACCCATTTTGAGTCTATTTTTGTGTGCGCTGTAAGGAAATGGTCCAGTTTCATTCTTCTGCATGTGGCTGTCCAATTTTCCAACACCATTTGTTGAAGAGACTGTCTTTTTTCCATTGGATCTTTCCTACTTTGTCGAAGATTAGTTGACCATAGAGTTGAGGGTCTATTTCTGGCTCTCTATTCTGTTCCATTGATCTATGTGTCTGTTTTTGTGCCGGTACCATACTGTCTTGATGATGACAGCTTTGTAATAGAGGTTGAAGTCTGGAATTGTGATGCCACCAACTTTGGCTTTCTTTTTCAACATTCCTCTGGGTATTCGGGGTCTTTTCTGGTTACATATAAATTTTAGGATTATTTGTTCCATTTCTTTGAATAAATTGGTACTATTTTGGTAGGGATTGCATTAAATGTGTAGATTGCTTTAGGTAGCATAGACATTTTCACAATATTTGTTCTTCCAATCCATGAGCATGGAACATTTTTCCATTTCTTTGTGTCTTCCTCAATTTCTTTCATGAGTTTTATTTCTAGGTGTTTTATGGTTTTGGGTGCAATTGTAAATGAGATTGCCTCCTTAATTTCTGTTTCTTCTGTCTTTCT
>ML107274.1:21581-36950 GCA_003697995.1 Taxidea taxus jeffersonii
GGAGTCTTTTGGGATTTCCACATAAAGTGTCATATCATCTGCAAAGAGTGAGAGTTTGACTTCTTCTTTGCCAATTTGGATGCCTTTTATTTCTTTTTGTTGTCTGATTGCTGAGGCTAGGACTTCTGGTACTATGTTGAATAGCAGTGGTGATCGTGGACATCCCTGCCATGGTCCTGACCTTAGCAGAAAAGCTCTCAGTTTTTCCCCATTGAGAATGATATTTGCTGTGGGTTTTTCATAGAAGGCTTTGATGATATTGAGGTATATACCCTCTATCCCTACACTTTGAAGAGTTTTGATCAAGGAAGGATGCCGTACTTTGTCAAATGCTTTTTCAGCATCTATTAAGAGTATCATATGGTTCTTGTTATTTCTTTTATTAATGTATTGTATCACATTGATTGATTTGCGGATGTTGAACCAACCTTGCAGTACAGGAGTCAATCCCACTTGCTTGTGGTGAATAATCCTTTTAATATACTATTGGATCCCATTGGCTAGTATTTTGCTGAAAATTTTTGCATCTGTGTTCATCAAGGATATTGGTCTATAATTCTCCTTTTTGGTGGGGTCTTTGTCTGGTTGTGGGATCCAGGTAAAATAAGTTTGGAAGTTTTCCTCCCATTTCAATTTTTTGGAACACTTTTTTGGTATTAATTATTTTTTAAATGTTTGGTAGAATTTCCCTGGGAAGCCATCTGGCCCTGGGCTCTTGTTTGTTGGGAGATTTTTGATGACTGCTTCAATCTCCTTACTGATTATGAGTCTGTTCAGGTTTTCTGTTTATTCCTGGTTCAGTTTTGGTAGTTCATACATCTCCAGGAGTGCATCCATTTCTTCCAGATTGTCAAATTTGCTGGCATATAGTTGCTCATAATATGTTCTTAAAATTGTTTGTATTTCTTTGGTGTTGGTTGTGATCTCTACTCTTTCATTCATGATTTTATTTATTTGGGTTCTTTCTCTTTTCTTTTTGATAAGTCTGGTCAGGGGTTTATCAATCTTATTAATTCTTTCAAGGAACCAGCTCCTAGTTTCGTTGATTTGTTCGTTTGGTTTCTATTTCATTGATTTCTGCCCTGATCTTTATGATTTCTCTTCTCCTGCTGGGTTTAGGCTTTATTTGCTGTTCTTTCTCCAGCTCCTTTAGATGGAGGGTTAGGTTGTGTATTTGAGACCTTTCTTGTTTCTTGAGAAAGGCTTGTATTGTTGTGTACTTCCTGGCTTTGCTGTGTCTCACAGATTTTGAACAGTTGTGTTTTCACTTTCTTTTGTTTCCATGATTTTTTTCAATTCTTCTTTAATTTCCTGGTTGACCCATTCATTCTTTAGTAGGATGCTCTTTAGCCTCCATGTATTTGAGTTCTTTCCAACTTTCCTCTTGTGATTGAGTTCTAGCTTCAGAGTATTGTGATCTGAAAATATGCAGGGAATGATCCCAATCTTTTGGTACTGGTTGAGACCTGATTTGTGACCCAGGATGTGATGTATTCTGGAGAATGTTGCATGTGCACTAGAGAAGAATGTGTATCCTGTTGCATTGGGATGGAATTTTCTGAATATATCTGTGATGTCCCTCTGGTCCAGTGTGTCATTTAAGGCCTTTATTTTCTTGTTGATCTTTTGCTTGGATGATCTATCCGTTTCAGTGAGGGGGGTGTTTAAGTTCCCTACTATATTTGTATTGTTGTTGATGTGTTTCTTTGATTTTGTTTTTAGTTGGTTTATATAGTTGGCTGCTCCCATTTTAGGAGCATAGATATTTCAAATAGTTAGATCTTCTTGTTGGGCAGACCCTTTAAGTATGTTATAGTGTCCTTCCTCATCTCTTATTGTAGTCTGGCTTACAATCTAATTTATCTGATATAAGGATTGCCACTCCAGCTTTCTTTTGATGTCCATTAGCCATGGTAAATTGATTTCCACACCCTCACTTTAAATCTGGAGGTGTCTTTGGGTCTAAAATGAGTTTCTTGTAGACAGCATATTGATGGGTTTTGTTTTTTTTATCCATTCTGATACCCTGTGTTTTTTGATTGAGGCACTTAGCCCTTTTACATTTAGGGTAACTTGAAATATATGAATTTATTGCCTTTGTATTGCCTGTAAGGTGACTGTTACTGCATATTGTCCCGTTTTTTCATTGTTTTTTTTTTTTAAGTTATTTCTGTGTTTCCTATTTTATTGGTTTCTTCTATCACCTTCATTATTTCTTTTCTTTTACTTATGCTTTTAATTTGCTCTCTTCTTCCTCCTACACCTTTCTCCTCCTCATTATCATCTTCTGCCACTTGCTCTGCTTCCCCTTCCTCCTCAGTTCTTAAGGTAGAAGCTTGTATAATTTAGATTTTCTTCTTTTCTACTATAGGCACTTAAAACTATATATTTCATTCTATGCTTTTGTAGCTATATCTTACAGATTTTAGTATGTTGTGTTTTCATAATTATTTAATTAGAAATATTTACCTATTTTTTCTTCATGAATTATTTAGAAATATTTTCTCTCATTTCCAAGTATTTGGATATATTATAGAAATACTTCTTGCTTTTTTTTGTTTGCTAATTTAATTCCATTGTAGTCAGAGAATATGTTTCGTTTGATTTCAATTCTTTTTAATTTATTGAGGCTTTAGAGCCAAATATATTGTTTGTCTTGGTGAACAATGCATGTGTCCTTGTAAAGAGTTTGTACTCTGTGAATTTAGCATGTATTTTTCTGTAAATATAAACTAAGTTGGATGATAGGTCACACAACTGAATTTCTGTCTGTATATTCTGCCAGGTATCACAATAGGAGCATTGAAATATTTTAATTGTGCACTTGTCTTTTTTTCCTTTTACTTATGTCACTTTTTATCTCAGCTGTTTCAATAGTTGAAGATTAAACTACTACATTTCTATCTGAAATTCTGATGGAAGGTCTGATAAAATATCAATTACAGGTACTAGTTGGTTCTAGAATTAAAATAGTCTTGGAGCACCTGGGTGGCTCAGCAGGTTAAAGCCTCTGCCTTTGGCTCAGGTCATGAACTCAGGGTCCTGGGATCGAGCCCCATGTTGGGCTCTCTGCTCAGCAGAGAGTCTGCTTCCTCCTGTCTCTTTGCCTGCTTCTACTGCCTGCTTGTGATCTCCGTCTGTCAAATAAAAAATATATATATATCTAAAAAAAAATTAAAAAATAGTCTTCCTAATTAGGGATGTATATGGAGGGGGCAGTGTATGGAATACAACAATTCATGGAAAAGTCAGGTGAGAGGAACTCATCACAAGTGTAGAGGGAAGGTTGATGATTTTAGAAAGATGTGTTATGTTCAAGCAGTCACATGGAGTAGGAGATTAAGTGAGGGCTTTGACCGTAGGCATGGACCCTGGAGTGCTCACCAGCCCAACAGCGGGTTAGAGTTAGGAATAGATATCAAGGCAAAGGCTCATTTTATATATTGTGTTAGAATAATGAGACAGGTTGATAGTTCAAACCGTAGATGCCCAGTGCTGGATGATGATAATACAGATATCAGGTTAAAATGTGAGTCTGGGTAATAGATATAATAAAGGGCACTTATCTTTGATTCAAGCAACCTGGAATTCAAAGTGCTAATATGGCTTACCTCATACATATTTTGTGCTTTCTGATCATAGAAGAGACACTTGACTTTTCTATGCCCCTTTTCCATTTTTGGAATTGAGATGATATCTATTTCATAGCATCTATATAAAATATCATGAAATTTAACATATAAAATGCATAGCCCAGCTCAATGTATGTTTTCTACAAATGTTAGATTTCTTTCTCCCTAGGGAGAGCTAAATTTAGGGTGAATATAGGAAAAGAGAATATGCAGCTCTGAAACATTTGGGCTGAGTCAAAATAAAATATTAAAAAACAGTGCTTTTGTTGTTGTTTTTTTGTGTTGTTTTTGTTTTTGTTTTGTTTTGTTTTGTTTTCTGCAGGAGTCTTTAATGTTTGAACTGGAAAGCTTGAACAAAACTCTTTTCTTTGCTAAAAAGTGAAATCCTACTGCTGAGAGAAGATAGTGGTCTTTTCAGACAGACGCCACCAGCTACGAATGATTACTTCTCCCTTAAGTTGTAGGTTTATTGTAGAACACATTTAAAAGCTAGTGACTGCTGACAGTTTTGCCTTATGGGTTCCCATGACCATCACACCACCTGTTTTCTTGGGGGAGAGAAATCTATTCCTAGATCCTCAGAGAGACTTCAGGGTTGCTTTTGTTTTCCCAATTTTTTTCTTCACCCATTTTAGAAGAAATTCTTACTTACCTATGTAAAATGATAAATTAAACCCCCTTTTATAAGCATTTATCCCTGATTATCTCACAAGGCTGCAGTTATCCTCATGTATGTCCTTGCATACACCAAAACACTCATGGATTTGCCTTATTACCTTACATCTCTATATTTGTATTCTCCTTATTCATCCTCGTTTGTGGCCCCCATTTCACAGCCATCTGCTTTCAGCAAATCCAGAATGACAGCACATTACTTGTAGTTCTCTTCTACACCCTTCCCTGTCCTTGTGCAACTGCGGTTAAATTGTCTTTATTTCACTATTTTACTGCCTGCCAAAGATGATAGCAATCAAAGCTGGTAAATCCTGAAGTGCTTCCATTAACCAATCAGAGGTTGTCACTGCTGTCAAATCTGCCCTGAGAGAGGCCATTTTTGGTAGCTTAGAATTCTTGTGTATATGTCCACTGGGGATAGAGATGGTTAGCCAGTTAAAAAAAAAGAAAAGAAAAGAAAAGTTGTGTGGGTTTTTTTTTTTTCTTTTTTGTCTTTCTTTCTTTTTTTTTTTTGACTCTGCAGATAGTTGCAGAAACCAGTTCAGGAGCCTAAAAACAAAAAAACAAAACAAAACAAAAAACCATTCTGCTCCTTTCAAAATTTAAAACAGGTTTAGTAATTTTCTTGTTGCTCTTTGCTTGTTCTAGAAGGTGATTACACTTACTTGTCTTAAACACAGTGAAGAAGAAACAAACTTTGAAATTTCACACTTGGAGACAATCAGAGAAACCACGAGAGAATTTGTAGCAATCTGAACACATCAAGACACAATATTGATAGGGCGGCAATGAGTGACACATGTTTTTGAGTGAGATTCTCGGTGCTCAACAGCACAAAGCTTGACGTTTAAATTGCAGGCAGCCCTGGGTCCATTCCAGGAGCTGCCCGTGGGTGAACACAGTTCTGATCACTGACTTGAGGGGTGCAGTGGGGGTAAAGAGAAAAAAAGAAAAATCAAATTGTTCTCGGAAATCATGCTTAATGTAGAAATCTGGTTAATATTAAAATGCAATCTGCAGTTTTCAAGTATTCTATTCCTCAAGGAAAATATTTTCTGTTCAAGGGGCAGGAGCAGTAAGCACTCTCTTATTACATCACTTCCTATGTCAGGCCCAACTAGCATTCAAAATGTATTACCGTATTGATAATGCTAATTTCAAAATGATGCCTTTTCCCCCCCCTCTTTGGTTAAAGGGTCTGGGCAAAATTCCAATCATATGGATCAATTTAGCGTTAGATGGTGCTGGCCAAACTGATATTTCATGCACTATGTAGAATATAATTCTTCCACAGGCTCAGGAATGGTAGCCATGTGTCCTCTCTGCTCATAACATTGCATTCTGTTCCAGAAGTTTTCCAAGAGAAGAGCTATCTCCTGGGTTTTAGAAGAGGGTATCAGCAGCTTCAGAAGGAAGAGTCATCACATCTGCTTCTACACATATGCAGCCTTCAATCTTTGAATTACTAGGGAGTTAGGAATTGATTTCTGGAGCTCAGTTTTGTGCCGTGTTTCAAATCAACTTGTTATTTTCCCGATAGGCTTAGCTGGATTCACTGTAAATGCTCTCATCACCAGGAGGACATGTGGATGTGACCACTGGTATTTACCCTCCCTTTAGCCGGTTCTTTTTTCTGCAGCATCTTAAAACATGAAAGCTAATGACTTAGTAGAATGAAATCTTTTCAGATATCTGTCCTCTATGTAATCACTTAGCATTTTTAACTTCTCTTAAAAAAAAAAAAAAGCCACTAATAAAATCAGTGTGACAGCACCTAGTGTTCTAGACTGGGAAATAAGTTTCATTTGTGTTGAGTTCCTCCACTTCTTTGAAGTCAGTGGGTGACCTGCTAGGTAGAGCTAATCATACTCATGATGGAATAAGCAGCACTCTAAAAGGCTCTGAGAGAAAGCTTACTTTTATTTAGGTGCTACTGATTCATCTTTTTAATTTTTTTGAAGATTTCCTCTAGTCAGGAAATGTTTTATGCTAAATTTATAGCATAGACCTGTCCATGTTTATTTATTTGTTGACATTCATACATTTGGTGATATGACATGAGTAGTTTTTTAGAACTAACAATAAGTTTAGAGCCCATGATTTGCTCTTTGAGTGTCAGATGCTGCTCACATGTGGTTAAAACTTGAGACTTTATTCCTATCTCCTATCTATTCCTATCTCCTTCATATTTTTAATCCCTCATAATGACTACATTTCATGATGCAATTTTAGTGTAACAAAACTGAACCACGTGAAATCATAGAATTAATTACATGCTGTTTCTATTGCAGTTGCTAATTGAGTCAAGCCCCCTAGCTGACATCAGAGATGGTCAGTTGGTTGAACAATCTCAGAGAAGGCATACATTTAGATATATTGCCCTATCGTTTTTCCATGCTAGCCAAATACCACCTAGTTAGCCAAAGAATGTTAGGCTGGTCTCATCTGAGGGCTAACCACTGCTCATTTGACCTATGGATGCTTGCTTGTCTGAATGTTATGGGATACTTAGAGTATTGTGGTAGATTAATTGGTGTAATAACCACCCTGATACCTCAGTAGCTTATTTCTCGGTAACATCACCACTCCATGAGGGTCTGAAGAGATTCTCTGTTCCACAAAGTAATTTAGGGGCCCAGGATCCTGCAGCTAGTAAGCTCCAGGAATAAAGCTTCTTTTTAAAAATAAAGCTATTTTAAAAGTAAAGCTTCTTTATTTTAAAATATTTTATTTATTTATTTGACAGAGAGTGAGAGAGCATAAGCAGGGGAAACAGGAGAGGCAGAGGGAGAACCCGGCTCCCTGCTGAGCAGGGATCCTGATGCAGGGCTTGATCCCAGGACCCTAGGATCATGACCTGAGTTGAAGGCAGACACTAAACTGACTGAGCCACCCCGACGCCCAAGCTCTAATATTTTTTTAGAATACATATGGATTCCCTGCAGCTGTTGAGCTGGAAAGGGAGTGATTGAAATGGCAAAGGCATACATGTTCCTAGGTGGTGTTTCCAGAAGTTGGCAAATGCCACTCTACAATCACAGTCTGTTGTTGAGCAGGGTTCATACAGAACCAATGGAATGTAAGAAAAGGAATATAGCCTAGAACGTAAGAAAAGGAATATAGCCTAGAAGCATATATATACTGGTGAAATTTAACAACTGGCTCTTCAGGAAGAAAAAATAAATAAAAAATACCCTGATTCATAGCCTTTACCATTTTCCATGGTGTAGGTGACTCCCATCATAGCTTATTTCAAGCTACTAATATGGACAGACTTAGGAAGAGAATTGCCCAGTCAGCCTTCACCACTATGGGCCTTGTTCAGCACACCCCTGCCTAGGAGTATGCCAGGAAATCAGAGAACCTGGACAGTGGTGAGCATAGCAGTCACTCTCAGAGTGATGTGGAAGATTGAGAGAAATGGGCACAGGCATGAGCCCTGGTGCTGATTGCTTCTAAGAAGTTCAGTGTGCTTAGAAAGACTGATACAAAGATACCTAGTATCTAATACAGAGTTAGTATTTTTCAGACACCATCTCAAGCGATTGATATTTTATTAAAAAAACTCTATAGTATAGTTATTAATTTGACTCTTATTTTACAGTTTAATGGAGACTGTGAGAGACTTAGTAATTTTTCTCAAGGCATAATTCCTTCTGCTTAGGAATCTATAGTAAGCTGTATGGAAAAAGAGACATAAGAAGAGAGTCATGAAGAAGAAGGTGAGTTTGTTGAGAGAGAGAGAGAGAGAGAGAAAGGGAGGGAGAGAGGGAGAGGAGAGATGGAATGAGGAAGAGGGATGTAGGCAATGGGGGAGAGGGGAGGGAGGGAGGAGAAAGATATTTCTGAGTGTGTATGAGTGGTTGAGGCTGCTACTCTAAGCTAAGGAAGCAGGATAATGAATGCCAGCTAAGTGCGTAAATTTGTGATGGAATGAGGATATTCATGTTCTTTGACCTCCTAATCCTGCTTCTGAGGATTTATCTTAAAAAAATATAATTCAGACTTTAAAGGATGGGGAGATATTAGTAATTTTTTTAAAAAGTTTTATTTATTTTAGAGAGAGACAGGGGAAGGGACAGAGGGGAGAGGGAGAGAGAGTCTGAGTGCAGAGCCTAATGCAGGGCTTGATCTCAGGACTCTGAGATCCCAGCCTCAGCCCAAGCCAAGAGTGATGCCTAACCGACTGCCACACAGGTACCCCTGGGATATACTTTTTTAAAAAAGATTTTATTTATATATAGGAGAGAGTGTGGGAGAGAGCACAAGTAGTTGGAAGGGCAGAGGGAGATGGAGAAGCAGGCTTCCAGTTGAGTGGGGAGCCCAATGCAGGGCTCAATCCCAGGACCCTGAGATCAGGACCCGAGCTGAAGGCAGACACTTAAGTGACTAAGACCTAGGAGCCCTGCGGATACACATTTTTTAAAGACAGGAGAGAATGAGAAATAATAGGAGAGGCATTTGGGAATGGTGTAAAAGAGGGTTGAGACTATTTGCTAATTTTTTCAGTGCTGTAAGGGAAAGGCAGAATGGAGATAGGTACAGTAGCTGGTATTTGTAAAGGAATTGGAGAGGAGACAAGAAGAAAAAGACTGTGGAAGGTCAAACCCAAGGAAACACTTTTATAGGAGGATTTTACATAGAGGCAATGCCTTTGGAAGAAAAGAAGGTAATAGGTGGAAGTAAAGAAACGAAATGACAAAGGAAGGTGAGAACAGCAGAGAACAAAGTGAGGAGGAGGAGAAAAGGAAGAGAAGCCTATGGAGACCAATGGTGGAGGACAACCAATAACTGTTTCTAGTCCTTCTCACCGGTATTCCAAGTTTTGATTGTATGTTGCTCTGTACTGCCTTAACTAGAAACTATCACATGTTTCAAAGATGCTGTAGTGTTAAGATCTATGGCTATTGAGTACAGACAACTTTAAAACAATCATTTACCTATTCTAGATAGTAGCTTGCTGCTACCAACCTGCCCTAACAGAGCCTGGTGACAATGAGTACATGGCAGGCTATTTTAAGCCCATTGCTTTCATCCTAGTTAGCAGAGCTTTACTGAACTCTTACTAGATACCAGACAATGTTCTAGACCAGAGAGTAGCAGACTTTGCCACTACAAATGCAGGGTTGAGTAGCATCAACAGAACCGTATGGTCTGTAAAGCCTAAAATGTCTATTAAGTTATCCTATACAGAGAAATCTGACTGAATCCCAAGCAGCATACTAATGGTACATCAGCTCCGTGTTAGCACAGCTTATATACTCTTGGAGCTTTAGCTAGTAAGGTGTTGTTTCCAAGTCATGATGAAAATACATATATTTTAATACTGAGGAACAGCAAATAAAATGTGATGTATTGAAAGGCAATATTGATATAATTCCAAACCATCAGCTTTGGGATGGTGGTGAAAGCCAAAGAAAGAAACCCTGTGTGAAGTCTCAGAGTTTAACTCTGTCTCCATAGACTGGCAGGTATGTTGTTTTCCAGATGGTTTCCATGTCTTTAGCATCCTTTCTCCCTTGTAAAGCCGAGCCTGCTGAAAGGGTTGTAGGTAGCAAGTACCTTTCCAGTGCTTCTGGATAGCAGATGATAGGATACACCATGTTCTTGGTCAGTTCCCAAATTTTCAAGAAGTTTCCATGTGGGGAGATTTGCATTGTTGATTTTTAAATTATACCTTAGCAGAAAGAATGTAAAGAAACTAAATTTTGGCTATTTTAAGAGGCAGCTAGCTGCCTTGTTCCATTGAATGCTTCCTTTTCAGTGAGAGAGAGAGAGAGGGAGGGAGGGAAAGAAGGAGAGAGCAGAAAGAGAGGAAAAAGAGAGCAAGGAAGAGAGAATCTTGTTTCAGCCTATCAAGTGCTTCCCAGTTTCCCAGTTTTAATGAAGAAACTGCTCTTATATTTGGGGCTTTTTTTTTTTTTTCTTTAACTTGGCCAGACTGTTTCACCTTGCACTCTTGGAATTAAACACATGCAGACTTTGCTTAGCATGCCTAGCCTGAAGGAGGAAGATGGTTGTTATGTTCTAATACTTGAGTGCTGTCTCCATGTATCAAAATCATGTAATTCATTAGTAGTTGAAACAATTGTCAGCGGATGATATCCGAGCTCCTGACAAAATAGTGAGAAAAGTGTGCATCAGGGAAGAGTAATACTTTTTTCATTCCTCTTGCTGTGACTGACTCTCTTACTCTAATTTCCAAATGAATTGTTTGTTAAAATAAAAACTTCTGATGTGACAACTGTCACGTGCCGGAGGGGTGAGCTTTGGTATGAAAATGGGCAGGCAGAATTTGCTAAGGAGGACAGGAGCCTGAAGACTTGCAAATTATTTAAGATATGACCCTGCTTGGTGTGAATGAATTGAAACGTCAGGGCTCAGTTGACTTACATCCTGAAGTATCCTCACAGTACTGGAATTTGTAAAAAACCACGGAGAGTGGGAAAGCTGCCTGAAGATGGAAAGTGGGAGCACACTCAAATGTTCAGTGTAGATTCTTCAAGGTATATAACTATTCACATTCAAAGAGAAAACTGAAGCGCTTGGGGTAAAAGGGATGACTTTGAACCTTCAAGAAAAATTAACACTAGTAAGCAGTGTGGATGAGAGGATGAACAACATCATTGCTGCCACAAACATATTTTCTCCTTCAAAAGTTGCTGGAGGTTCTAACAGGACCCTATGATAGACTGAAATATAACTGATCTTCATCATGGCATTTCTTGTTTTCTAGGTGACATTCCAGTTAAAAAGTGCTCAAATTCCTTTTATCCGTATCAATGCAGATGCCCCATTGAAAGGTAACTGGAGAATATAAGGTGTAAATTATGTAGCTCTGCATTTCAGTCATATACTAGGTGTATGGAGAGTTCATTTCATAGCTTTTCCTTTTTTCTTTTTTTTCCTTTACACATATTAATGTGTGTGTTCCTTGCCTTTCCATGCTTTATATAAATCACAGCTTTTATAAAGCTTTCTGCCAATGGAAAGTCAGGGAAAACTTTGTAAATTTCTTGGCTTATAATATTGAAAGAGGAACTCGGGACCCTAGGCTATTTCTTACGGGAGCAAATAGTAGGGGAAGTTGGAAATGTGATAATATTTTACATTTTTTTAAAAGATTTTATTTATTTGACATAGAGAGAGAGATCACAAGTAGGCAGAGAGGCAGGCAGAGAGAGAGGGAAGCAGGCTCCCCACTAAGCAGAGAGCCCGATGCGAGGCTCGATCCCAGGGCCCTGAGATCATGACCTGAGCCAAAGGCAGAGGCTTAACCCACTGAGCCACCCAGGTGCCCCCATATTTTACATTTTATTAATTAATAAAATCCTTATTACTTTATCCTTTATAAACAGGGTCAGGAAGAATGAGAAAATGGCAGGAATTATTATAGAAAATATTAATAACTGTTGCTAGATTCTGCATTTAAGATGCATTTTATGTCAGATACACATGATATTCTAACTCAGGGACTGCTTATAATACTATGCAAAATTCCCTTAAGATTTTAATGCAGTATATGGCATTAGTGATTGTCTTATCACATAACAGTCTATAATGTAGTGTGGAATATAAACTGAACTTTATGTATTGTTAGCTAAACACAGAAGGCTTCATTTTCTGATAGAAAGATTATAGGACTGGATAATGAAGTAGCAATGTTCTAAAATTACTTTACCATCTATAACCTGACCTGACTGTCATGACTCATCTTTTCTACACAGGGAAAATGACAAAAACTCTATGTTGTATAGATTTGCTTAACATAAAAAAAAATTAGGTAGAGAAATCTGCAAGAAAGAAAGGCATTGTGGAAAACAACATTTGTTAAATTATTATGCTATGTCATGAAATCTAACTAACTTCATAATCAGTCTAGAATGTACTTATATTCTTTCTGTTATTACTGCACATGCATTAATTTTATTCAACATAAAACAAATGGGGTAAGACAACTAGATTTTCTTTCCAGATGGTGTGAAAACAGCAAGGTCAAACTTGAAGAAAGGCTGTCCCTTTTTACAGAGAACTTTCAATTTATCACTTCTCATTTAGGTTATAAAAGTTGTTTTTTATAGTTTTCACTAGATTCTTTGGCTTCTGATCCGTTGGAAGAGAAATGTATAGATCTTAGAAACTAATCTGCTCTAACTCATCTGTTAGTATTGAAGGCCTGCCTCTTCCCCTACTCTTCTCTGAGATTTTTATTGATTTCTTTCTTTTTGGTTACAGATTAGCATAGCAATATTCTGGAATACCAAAATTTACTGGCAGAATTGGAGAGCAAGCAGCTCATTTTTCAAGGACTTTACAGCCTGTTCTCTGCCTTAAGTTGCTCCAAGAGTTTGTTCTCCTACAACTTCTCAATATTTTCATAATTAGCTGCCCAGAATTTTCATAATTTGTAAACACAGTAAAATGACTGTCAGACATTTAGTATGGTAAAAGTGGAGGGAAAAAAAGACCAGCTTCCTTAAACCATTTACATTTGACTTGGGGAGAAAGCTGGGCCTGTGCCCACAGCAGTTAAATGATCAGGCGCACGACTCAAAGTGATTTTTCTTGAGGTGTCACTGCCACACACAACTACCGTGTGTTCTTTCTTGGCTCAGACTGGCTTTTCTGATCTTCCAGAGCTCTGAAGGCTGTACCTCAGCCCCAGGTTTACATCCATTTTTCTCTGCCAAGGTGAAGGCAGCAAAAACCACACGTTTTTCTGTCTCCCTTTACTCGGCAGAAGTGATTGATCTCAGGACGAACCATCTTCCACATCAGCGAATATTGGCATTGCACCTGGCACAATGGAAGGGAGCACACAATGGGAAACAAGTCTTCATGGTAACACAAGTCGAAGCTGCCAGAGCGCGGCACCTTCCGTGTCTGCAATCCAAGCCTCTAGCTGGAGAACTGGAATTTTGAGCAAGAAAATGTTGAGAAAAGCTAAAAGCAAGAGCAGAGAAGGGTAGAAAGGACCGTGAAGAACCAAAAGTATGCTCTGGACTTAGTTCTCAGAGAAAAACAAAAAGCAAGAAGTATAGGCAGAATATAGGCATCTAATGCAGTTCATTTTTTGCCAAATGAAATTTTCTATCTTCTAATAAGATGTTGACAAAGGTGGTATGAAGATAAAACACATAAGCTTGCACTCTGTGTTTTCTCCTAAGGTCCTTTAATTCAAGTCAATATTCTGATTTTGAGTTCAAGTTCAATAAAAGTTTTTTGTTTTTAATCTTGCATCTATACTGCTGAAGTAGTGAACAATTTACAAATTACATTCATTGAATTCCATTAAAATATATACAAACACACATAGAGAAGCCGAGAATACTACCAGTGGTCATATGTGGGTGGTGGCGTTAGGGGAAATTTTAGTTACCTACTTTTTATATTTTTTCTTATTTTTCTATAATTAATATGTCTTGCTGTTTAATTTTAAAATATAAAGAAAATTAATGATCCTGTTTTTTGAAAACATGCAAAATTCAGAGTCAATTAAAGCTGAGTTCTGGAACATTAGTGTTCAGTCACAGTTCCCAGTTGCTCGTACTTCGTAGAAATCTGCTTTACATTGCAACCCCCACCTCTCATTGCTTGGGCCTATTGAGGAAACACATGTGAGATCCTGAGTCTGAGTTATCTGGACTGGCTTCTCCCAACATGGATATTTCATAGATCCTTGTTTTATTTTAGACTGTCTCTTCTTGGCCTTCACTATGAACTATCTGGTTTACTTATGTTCTGGGTTGGAGGTACTATAAGCACTTTACTCTGTTTAAGATGGCATATTTTTCCCCCTCCTTTAAAATTAGAGACTTGATCATTTCTGTTTGCTTGTCTTAAAATTAATATGTCCTCTGTTAGAAGTAAAAGCATTTCTAAATAAGGTATAGTGCTGATATAAACATTTCAATGATTGGGTGAAGACTGTTTCCAGGATTTTTCATCCCTGGCATTCCCAGCCTGTCTGGCATGTGAGTGCTTCAGCTCTCATGTCCTTCAGCTTATGGAAACTTCCACCTCACCTTCTTTGCCTCCTGGATATGTAGACTTACACTCCACCCCCCAACCCACATCCACATGCACATCACACACACCTACTCACACTTTTGGTCTCATTAGGATATAAGCCTTGGAGACTTTGTTTTTTTAGGAAGGAAGAGGTAGTTGGCACACATATAATGGCATGTGTCTACCATTATAGTATCATGCAAAGTGGTTTCACTGCCTGAAAAATGTGTTCTACCTATTCATGCCGCCCCCACCATCTTCTAACTTGGATGCTTTCTTTCTAATTATGAATCTGGGTTAACCATTTTATAGACATTCGATGATTCTTTCATTGGGACATGGAAGGGTAGCCCATGCACCTTTACATTTGTGTGGCTGCTTTCAAAGGACTCTACTGAATTTTAATCAGAGAATTGCTGATCCCTGGAGGATGTAACAAGAAACTATAATCTTGTTTTCTTAAGCAAACTGTAATCTTGTCTTCTTAAGCAAAATATCCTGAGATATTCTTGAGACATAGTCATCTGCTGGTCTAGCTGTGAAGTTCTTTTTTTTTTTTTTAAGATTATATTTATTTATTTGTTAGAGAGAGAGAGAGCACAGGCAGACAGAGTGGCAGACAGAGGCAGAGGGAGAAGCAGGCTCCCTGCTGAGCAAGGAGCCCGACGTGGGACCCAGCATGCTGGGATCCCAGCATGCTGGGATCATGACCTGAGCCGAAGGCAGCTGCCTAACCAACTGTGCCACCCAGGCATCCCTAGCTGTGAAGTTCTTAAGGGAAGTATGTCCTGTATTGATAATCTATTTTCTGGATTCTGAAATCAAGTGAAACAATGATTTTATTTACTTCTTTTTTTTTTTTTTTTGAGAGTGGTTTGTCCTTAATTTTGTATTTTTACATGGGGAAGAACTTTTTTTCCGAACTCTAGAGTGGGTGCAACAGATCAA
The DNA here is from genome assembly GCA_003697995.1 of Taxidea taxus jeffersonii. Taxonomy (NCBI): domain Eukaryota; kingdom Metazoa; phylum Chordata; class Mammalia; order Carnivora; family Mustelidae; genus Taxidea; species Taxidea taxus. Next base: position 36,848 of record ML107274.1, read on the forward strand.
AGAAGAATAGACTATGTTTAATTACCTTCCACATTATTGTGGCTGCAGTTCAGGAACATGGCAGACTGAGCTAATGGAGGCCCCTTTCCAGCTAGAAACACCT
>ML107274.1:37350-52637 GCA_003697995.1 Taxidea taxus jeffersonii
CTATGTTCATAATGCAGAAGGGAGTGGGGCTGGAGATATTGTTGCATGATCTTTGGAAAACGTGATCTCCTAACAGCTTCCGTCACAAGGTCATGTGACTCTTTGTCTAAGGGATGTTCCTGGACACAAGACCTTAAGCAGCTCACATGCAAGATAACCTAGAAATTCCAAGAGGGAGAAACCCTGGGAACCACACTCACCCAACAATGGAAGGACATAATAAACAATAATTTAGTCCATCTTCTCTTGTTTGGGATGACTCTGAGTCAAGTTTTATGCCGTCTCTTAAGAGTTGCCCAGTGGGATTGGGTTCAGTTGCTCACTACATCAAACTGCTTAATGAAGCTTAGCCATGCTGGAAATAACAGAGCTGCCTCAGACACACAGTTCTATTGAATTTTTTTCCCTAATACTTTTCATAATTACCCATTATACTTCTACTAACATAGCACCAAGTGTCAATGATAATAATAATAATGTCAACAATATACTAACATGAATAATAGCTGAATTTCTATCAAGTGTTTACTACGGATCAGGCAATATTTTAAGTGTTTCTCATTTTTAAATTCATTTAGTATTGTTACTGATAATATTATTAGAATTCTCTTTTAAAAAAATTCTCTTTTTATAAGTGAGGGAACTGAAGCTCAGAAGTAGAACCTTAGCTTAGTCATTATTATAATAATATTAGGGTTACTGCAACACCTTTCCAACTGTCTCCACCTATAATCTTGGAATAGTCCATCAGCACAAGAAGATTTTTAAAAAATAGTGTCTAGAATAAATTAAAAGATAGAATCTTCTTCACTGATAGAATTTTGTCAATAATTCATTTTTTACTGAAATAACTTCACTTTATTTTAATGAAATATAAAGTGAAATAACTTTCACTTTATTTTATTTTATTTTTGCTGAAATAACTTCACTTTATTTTAAGGCCTTCACTTCATTTAAAACCTTAATTCTTAAAATTTCCCCAGTAGACTTAGATCAACAGCCTGTCTGCAGCCCTCCAGAATTTAGGAAAACTGGGAAGTCAACAGGTATCCAGAAAATAGTATTTTAACTATGGTGGTTAACACAGGCCTTTCATGGAAACTGTCTAATTGACAAGACCATTCAGTATGTGTTTGACCCCTCCCCACCCAAGTGATGGAGGACAAAACTGAATCCCTTTGAGGTGAGCAAGATCAATTTGATGTTCTTGTAAATTCAGTTTTCTCTGTCTATATATTTATTCTGTGTTCCAGTCTTGTGGTAGTGGTTCAGGAATCACTCCTCTGAGCCATGTTATAAAGGAAGCTCAAAACCAATTGGGACATTACTGGTACTGCTAAAAACTAGCCACTGAGAAATTATAATCCAGAGTTGTCATCCTAGGAACAAGTGTCCTATCAGTAGACTGAGATGTTCAACCAGACAAAATGTTGACATCTCAGCTCCATTTATTATGGTAAGGATGATCTGAAGAGGTGCAGGTATCTTAGTAATTTGACATTATTAATAGGTATTACCCATGGCCTAGATCAGTGGTTCTCAAACTTGTAACATGCATCAGAATTACCTGGAGGGCTTGTGAAAACATAGATTGCTGGAATGTATTCCCCACTTTCTGATTTAGAAGGTCTGGGATGAGGCTGAGAATTTGTATTTCTAAGAAGTTTCAGGAGATGATGATGCTCTTGGTCTTAGAGATGTCACTTTGAGCACCTGACAGATAAGCTTGTCTGCAGTAGCAGGGACTCAGGAAATCCCTACAATTTCTACCCTGGATGCTTTACCTTCTGCTCATTTTTTCTGCTCAGATAACTTCCTTTTCGATTATGTTATCTTACACATTATTTTTTCCTTCCGTTATGGCCTTAGTTACTTTCAATGGAAATTTAGAGACCTAATCTTACTCAATATTATCCTTGATATTCATGCCAGGATGTGTTTCTTAAAATATAATTATGACCACTTACCTAATTAAAACTTTCCAAATATGTCCCAACTGCTCAAAATATATTTAAGGATATTATCCTACCTGTATCTTTAACTTCTAATTTGCTCTATCAGTTAGGATGGTTTCATCCCTAAGCAACACAAATAACTGAATTAGTTAGGTCTTGGTGCATAATATACTCTCACCAAACTGAGGGGCTTAAAAATTGCTCATGAATCAGTGGGACAGCTGGGCAGATTTTCTGGTCTTGGCTAGGCTCACTCATAAGTCTGTGGTCAGGTGGTGTTTGAGTAGGCAGCTCTGCTGATCTTGTCTTGGCTCTCTCTCATGTTTGGGTGTTGGCTAGCTGTATGCTAGAATAGAATGACCTTAGCTGAGACAGCTAGGCTCTCTTCCATGCAGTCTCTTACTCTCTAGAAGCTGGCCCAGGCTGGTAGCCATGACAGTGGAAGAATTTGAAGAGAGAGCACAGACATTCAAGGCCTCCTGTGGTCTAGGCTCAGAACCAGCACACCATCACTTTTGTTACTTTCTATTGGATAAAACAATTCTTGCAGAGTGTGCAGATTCTGCAAAGTTATAAGGCAAAGAGCATGGATCCAGGAATGCCATTGAGACCAACAATGCAATTTACCTCCAATAGTGCACAAAGTAAAATTTGCTTATACTTTACATAGATTAAGTATCTCACATGATAGAAGCCAAGATTCAGTGCAGAGTATAGGTTTGGTTGACTAAATAACAGTAGTGTCATCAAGGGCATAGACACTTTTTATCTTTCCTTTCAGCCATTCTCAGTCTATTGGCTCATCCTTAGGCTGGCTCATTTCAAGGTTTCAGACCATCTTCAGTAACTAAAGAAATATGCTTCAGAGTTCACATTTGATAGATTCATTTACCCAGGAGCTCATAGAAATTCTCCTTTTGTGTTGCATTGGTTCAAACTGGTTTATGCCTTCCCAGTTTTAAAGCAATCTTGTGTTTTGTGATGTAAGTAGGAAACTTTCAGACCAAAAGTGGCTTAACTAACTGAAGCCATTCATTTCTCTTTTGCAAAGACCTCTTAAGTTCTTTTGTGTACAAACAAGATTGGAGTTCTGGAGTTCTGGGATAGGTTTATTAGGTTAATGTCATTAGTCGTGCTCCTCCCATTTTTCTTTGTTACTTTAAGTGCTGACCTTCTTACCTCTCATCTACAACTGTAAGCTGTGGTGCGTCCTTACTCAACATCCAGGTATTAGAAGAAAGAATATGGGGAAGAGAGTTAGCCTCATTTTTTCTCCCTTTATACTATAAAATGGAAAAATCTATCTGTCCAAAGTCCATGAACAGGGCCCCTATTATGTCTAAATGGCCACATTGCTACTTTTGGCTACAAGGGAAGCTGGGGCAATGGGTATCGCTCTGGCACTTGTGCTCTCTCTCTCTCTCCTTCATGAGAGGAAAACTATTTCAGTGTGAATGAAAGGACAAAAAAATGCTATTGTAGATGAAAAACTTTGTGTGTCTCACAACTTCCAACACACTAAAATGCTATCTTTTTAAAGAAAGGTTGACATGGGGCGCCTGGGTGGCTCAGTGGGTTAAAGCCTCTGCCTTCGGCTCAGGTCATGATCTCAGAGTTCTGAGATCGAGCCACGCATCGGGCTCTCTGCTCAGCGGGGAGCCTGCTTCCCCCTTTCTCTCTCTGCTTGCCTCTCTGCCTACTTGTGATCCCTGTCTGTCAAATAAATAAAATCTTTAAAAAAAAAAATAAAGAAAGGTCGACATAAACCAAATTACTTGGCATTTATGCACTTGAATTAACTAGGCAATGAAGGCTTAGACATTTTTTACTCTTTTACCACTACAAATAAATGTTTCTGAGAAGCAGAAAGAATTTGGTGCATTCAGACAGTAGATTGAGACAATTTTATCTGGAGAAAGTTTTCGGGTCAAAACATTTATTTGTTGTCTATGACTAAGTCTGATGTAAATGAGATTAAACTCTTGCCCTCTGTGAAGTCAAGTATTTAGTGTGAACTTTGCCTTAATTAGCATCCTTTTGCCGGTAAGTTTTCTACTCATAGTACTTACAATGAAATGGTCTAACATTCTGATACCAGTGCATGGGATAGCAACTCTTTTTTGACTCTAGAGGAAGTGTCCTGTGTCTTTGTCCCATCCTTCCATCCATCATTCTCCACATTTTATTGAATTGGTTGACATAGAGCCCTAGAACCCTTTTCTTACGCTGACTATGCCTTGGAAAAAATCCTAAGTTTACTCTGAATCCTACAGATGAGTTGTTGAATGAATATGTTATCCTTTGCAAGTTTCCATTGCATTTAAGCAGGCTTATCCTCAAATGAAAGGACCAGATAATTAAAGGAACAATTGAGGAGCACAGAGGTCTTTAATCACTTAGTATATTCAAAGTGTGACAAACTACAAGATAGATTTTTGGGCAAAGACTTCCTCATGTTGCAAAGATTTCCGGTCGCAGAGTGATTTTAACAGACAGTCACCTCCTCCTAAACATCACCCTTACTTTCTCCTGATCGGTGTCTTTAAAAAACACAGGTCAGGGAACATACTGAAAACTGTCTGGCTAGAAGTATGCTACCAGACATACTATCTTGCTTGTTTTCCCCTAGTGGAACATAAATGATGGGTTATGAGTCACTCATCACCATTCACCATCCTAAGCTCAGCTATCAAATGCTGGCATGGAAGAATGAGAGATATGTGATGCAGAAGAAGAAGATATGTCAGAGAAGCTCAGAAACAAAGGGTACCCCAAGGTCAGTACATGCTTTTCTCTTCTTAGCTAAGCCGGAGCTTCCTTTCTGAGGGGGCTGTGATTTTAGCCACTTTCATTAGGAGCTTAGTTGAACAACGAGAATGATCAGTTCATTTCCCAGTCAGAGGTTATTGTTGCAGGAATGGTTTTAATATACATGGGGTTTTGGCTTTAATTTTTGCTTTCAATCTCCAGCAAGTCTTGAATTGCTTATTGAGTCTAGGTTGAGAAACAGAACCAAGAGATGAAGCTAGTAATTGGCAAGAGTCCCAATCCTTGTGTCATTATGGTCATTAATTGGGGTAAGGGCTATGTAGGGAAAGATTGCTGATTTGGATCATTTGTTTCCAGATCTTTTCTTGGGGGAAGGGCTTATAATTAGGAGTTCTGTTTTTCTGTAGGTGAACAGAGATGCATTAGGAAGCAGAAATGATGCATACTTAGTAGATAATTTGTTTCATTGGCAAGTTAGTCAAGGGAGAATAAACCATCTTTTTCTGATCGTTTTCAAGTTAAAACCTTATTGTATCAGTCAGTAGAATACTCAGTGTAAGAGAAACTTTGTGGAAAATTTACAGTAAAAAAATTACTATACTGCATATTCCATTCACGATCTTTTTGAGTAACTAGAGGCTAATGCCTAGGGTGGGTCTACCTTCATTAGAGAAGGGTGTTTCCCAGTGTCCTGTAAAGGGCTTGAGTCATACACACATAGGAGTGAAGAGGGTCCCAGCACTGTGACACCTTAGTAGCTCTCCATCTTAGAAACTGAGGTACCTTGACAAATTTTCTTACTCTCTTATATTTTTTTAATTGATAGAAAGTTTCAAAGTTTCCCAACTCAGATTTGTAATACCTATGAATACAATATTAGCTCACAAATGCCTGTTATTTCTTATTCTCCCCCCACCCCCGCGTGTGTCCATGGTGACATGATGACATGCTTAGTGGGAGAGCATTGTGTTCTGATCTGATTGTTTATTCTGGATGAACAAATGTATATATTTTTTGAGATTATTTGCATTAGGTGTTAGATAATACAACAGAGAAGGAGCTTTAGTAGAAACCAAAATGTGAAGCAATGTAGCATGGCCAAACCACTACTACCTCCAACAAAAACACAAAGTTAAAATCCTGAAGATCTCTCTGATTTGCGAGAGAAACTCCATTTGGGGGGCTCCTGCAACATCTTCAGGGACTCCATTGTTTCGCTTTGCCTCCAGATGAAATGATAGCAGGTAGCACAGAGCCTCAGTTAGGTCTCCTTATAAGCAATAGATTTCATGTTATCTTTTGTAAGATACTTACATGGAAACCTCAGAAGGTTTTTTAATTGGAAATACTAGTGCATGGGAGGGTGTGGTGGTGTTGTCTAATATGTACTAACGACAATAGAGCGTGTGGGTGTGATGTATGGCAAGGTCCCACAGGGCATCTATCTTCAGCTACTTGAAGTGCCAGGATTGCTCACCACACCCGTCTTGGTTTGGAAAATCTTCACAGAGCAGGATCCTCTCAGGGCAAAGCCTAAAGAAGTCACTTTCTCTGAACAGAAAAAAAGAGAAAAAGTATATATGAAACCAAATCTACTTCCATTTCTAGAGTCTGGTTGATTGGGATATAAATAAATTTAGATTGCAGTATGATGGCCATTATATTTTAGGTGGAATTGGTCAGAAACGAGCATGTAAAGATTGCTAAGGCATGTATTTGGGAGGGCAACTAGACTTACTTCATTTCAGAGCCTTGCTTTGGGAATTACTTCTTTATTAATAGTATTACATCTTCCCATCTACATTTGTAGATATGATGAAAAATTACTCACCACAGTAATTTCTGCACATCTCAGCTTTATCCATGGAGTTTAACTGATAGATAAACATAAGAAAAAAATAAGAATGTGTGTATGTGATTACTTGGCAAAGATAAAATCCTGATAAAACTAAACAATTACCTACCTAGCTAGACTGTCCCAATTGATTGCCTCTTACCACTCCCCCTTACCTCCTCTGCAATAATTAGGAGTTATGCTTAAGATCTGGATCTTCATAGATGCTTCTTTTTAATTTATCTTAATTTCATCTGTGCTGTTTCTTTGGGGGGAAAAAAGAAGAGAATATAATGGCTTTCAAAATTAGTCACATAAAAATAAGATTACAGGTTTTTCTAGCTTGATCATAGCAGCAAGTTTCCTAGAACTGGGTTCATTTGGCAAACCTAATTGACCAATCTAATTATATGGGTGATAGTATGAATATTAAGAAAATAACCTTGGGGGCACCTGGGTGGCTCAGTTGTTTAAGCATCTAACTCTTCTGTTTGGCTCAGGTCATGATCTTAGGGTTGTGGGATAGAGCCCCACATAAGGCTTCCCATTCAGCATGAAGTCTGCCTGTTCCTCTCCTTTTCCTATTGCCCCTCCTCCACTCACACACGTTCTGTTAATTAAATAAATAAATAAATAAAATGTTTTAGAAAGTAGAAAATAATCTTGGGTGTATGTGTTGGGGGCTGATTTTCTGCATGCATTTTCGACTTGTTGGTAGAGACAACTTTTCTGCCACCAGGTACTGCTCCCTCCAAGGCAATCTCAACTCTTTTTAGCAGATTCTTCCAATACTTAACATATTTCCAAGTAATGTTTGATATTACTATTCCTTTTTTTTTCATTTTGAAAAATTATTTCTTGACCTCTTATTATGGAATATGGTGATTTGATTATTCTTTTCCTTCTTCTTAGACTGCAAGAATCCTGCCCCCCTCTTCCTTCCAGGAGATTATTTGGTATTTATTACTAGACCAATATTCATTTCTTTTTTTCCCCCAATATTCATTTCTATATGCTATAATAGCTGTGAAAATATTGGTCACAGCTAAGTCATATAGTATACTATGTTCATTTTGTTCATTTGTCGTTTATAATTTTTTTGGTGACAACTGTCTTATTTTTTGTTTTCTTTGTTTTGATTGTTAATTCAACCCCAATTTTTGTCTCAGATCTGTATAAGATTCTCGGTATAAATATAGACGTTTGGTCATCTATCAATCTTATCTTCTGACATGATCTTCCAGAACATTCTGGCGTACTATAGTCAAGATTGATTGCTAGCAGCATGCGTGGTGGCTCAGTCAGCTAAGTGTCCTGGCTCTTGGTTTTGACTCAGGTCATGATCTCAGGGTTGTGAGATTGAACTTGTGTTGGGTTCCATGTTGTGTGGAGTCTGCTTCAGATTCTCTCTCCATCTTCTTTTGCCCCTCTATCCCCCTAAAAAAATTAAAGAGAAGACTAATTGCTGTCTGTTCTGGTGTACAGCTACTGTATTAGGGATTTTCTTAAACATCACCTTAATTGACCTCACCTGATATGGGGCTCAATCTCACCACCCTGAGATCAGGGCCCTGAGATCATGACCTGAGTTGAAACCAGGAATCAGAGGCTCAACCAACCATGCCACCCAGCTGTCCCTATTTTGAATCAATTTTTAATATTACATGCCTTCTTCAAATGCCTGGTGTCTGGGATCCTAGACTGTTGGACTTCTGTAAGTGTGGTTTTCCTGTATAATGATTCTGGTGAGATAATTTCCTTGTAGAAGCCCAAAGATAGTGCTTTAAATCTTCATTCTTGGTATTGTCATATTTTCCATGAAAGACTTTGTGTTCCCTGCATATAAGATAGACGTCTCTGGCTTCTAATGTTCTGGAGAATTGAGCAAGGACAGTTGAGAAGTAACTTCTCATCAATGGGCCTATCTCAATGTGGGTATTTTCTGCTCACTATCTCTAGAACATAAGTCCCCTACTGGGATGAAGGATAGGCTTGTTGCAGGTAGGGACATAATTACTTCTTACTCAGAAAGGGGGTGATTCTGATGGGTAATAGCAGTTCTCATTTTGTGTAAGTTTACTTCTTAGCCATCCTTTAACCCAACTTCACTGACAGTACCAGAAATAGCTGATGCTGCCGGTTCCTGAGACTTAAAGTACATTGTATGGTCAATGAAGTTATATTTTTGCCTTTTATTCTATCACTTTAGGGTTAAACTTTTACTTGGTATACGGAATCATCACCACCCATTCATGTACTTCCAAGCTTAAAAAACTGAACAACTTCTATCTTTTCATAGGTTCTTTTTTTCCTTGTGGGATTCTTTGATCATTAATGCTTTGGTTATCATTGCTTATTTTCTCTTTAGGAGTTACCAGCAGTACATAACATGGTAATAAGGTCAATCTTTATGTTTACTTCTAGTGTTAACTCGGGATCTCTAATGAAGCAGGTGCCAAGACAGAATTAGATGGGTCAGAAATTTACTGGTTGAATTACCTATGAAGGATAAAAGGGAGAGAGATCAGAAGTGGGAGGGAAGGACCTCAAGACATGACATAGCTTTTATGTTTGTGAAAGGACAGAAGGAAGGAATAAATTTCAAGTAGGATGAGACTCCTACTGCATCACAGCTCTGAGAAAAGCTGTCTAGGCTGATAGGCAGTTTCAACACAGAGATTGCCCGTCAGAGTAGTCGCATCTCAGGCAGTAATGCTCTTGCTTTGGTATCTATGCTGTGTTCACTCCTTGGTTGGGAGAATCCCACGGAGAGCTGGGAACACTGTGGCAAGCAACAGAGATGCAACAGATGGAGACTGTCAGCTACTAACACTCCAAGTAGCAGAGTCTGTCTTGAAGAAATATCTGGTCAGTACTTGCCCATGGTCACCATATCTCTGCTCTGTGAAAAAGCATTGAGTAGCAACTTTATGACAAATAAAGTGTTAGTTAACTCTCTTAGTTTGGACCATGGACTGAGTGGCTTACAGAAGCAATAGAAATTTCTCTCTCACATTTCTGGAGGCTGGAAGTCCAAGATCAGAGTACCAGCATTGTTAGGGTGTTGTGAGGGCACTTTTCTGGGTTGTTGACTTTTGACTTCTCATTGTATCCTCACATGATGGAAAAAGAGCGGTCTGTCTCTCTGGCCTCTTCTTGTAAGTTTGTTTATAAAGTTCTACCCTTATGACCTAATTACCTCTCAAAGGCTCCATCTCCAAATATGATCACATTGGAGATTAGATTTCAACTTATAAATTTTGGGGGCGCACAGACATTCAGTGCATAACAGTTACTGTTCAGTAGTGGTGCAAGAAAACAATGACATCTTTCTTTCAAAACGAGCAATGTAGTTTAAGAGACTGACATGGAACACTAGGATTACTTTCCCGAGCAAGATTTCATGAATGAATTCTCATTTAACTTCATAGCAAAAATAGAGCATCACCAGACCGTTGCCCAAATCCTGACAGTAATAACTCAAAAATATATTCGGAGTGTGTTCCCTTGCTTCTCCATTGCCAACATTATCTGCTGCCAGGACTATTTGCTGTAACCTTCCAAAAGGACTTTCTTATTCTTCTCCTGCTCAGCTACCATTCAGTTACCATAAAGCAGCCACTAAGTGTGCATTTTCAAAAATATAATCAGATCTTATCACTTTTTAAAAAAAGATTTTATTTATTTATTTGACAGAGAGTGAGAGGGAGAGCGAGAGAGAGCACAAGCAGGGGGAGCAGCAGAGGGAGAGGGAGAAGCAGGCTCCTTGCTGAAAAGGGAGCCTGATGTGGGGCATGATCCTAGGACGCTGGGATCATAACCTAAGGGGAAGGCAGACGTTCAAACCACTGAGCCGCACAGGTGCCCTGGATCCTATCACTTCTTAAAACATTCTGATGATTGCTCTTTAGTGATATCTAATCTCTTTGCATGTCTTGTAAGCCCACGCATGGTCTTGTACATGCCTAGCTCATTCTGCACTGCCGTCCCTTTCCTCACTGCACACTGGCCATGCAGGCCCTTCTTCCTTCCTGATCCTCAGGCTGGCCCATCCCTTTTGCCTCTAGTCTGCCCTTGTATTCCTACAGTCTAGGATGCCCTTTTCCTGCTCGTTCTACTGCCTCCTCTCCATCTGTATATTTCAGATGCCATTCAAGTCATACACATTCAATTTGGGGGTGCTCATACCCTGAAGCAGAAGCAAGACTGCAACTTTTGTGATTGGCTCGGGAGGCTTCTACCACTTACAGTTAGATGTCCATCAACAGCACCTGCACTGAGCCAGGCTGTTGATGCTTTCTTGGGAAAGCTGAGAGAATAGTAGCAAGATTAAAGGAACACTTCCATCTTGGGTCTCTTACATCAAGGGATTAGTCGGGTATCTCCTTTGAAAATGCAAATTATCATTCAAACTGGTGGAGTATTAAGTATGAGAAGACACTGGTGTTTGGAGGAATAGCTAAACAAAGTGAATTATTTACAGTGTGGTTGTATGTTTAATTTTCTTATTACAGCTAAATGTGTTTCTAGACTGCTTTCAGAGCACTAGTATAGTGCCTACAGTATAGCACGTCCTTAATTAATTATTTTGAGTAGAACACATAAATACCGGAAGCATAGGATTTCTATGTAGGAAGCTATATTTTGGATTTGTGGTACCTTGCTTGTCACAGACAGTGAGTAAAATTTATTTGCATATCCTCTTTTAAAAATCTGGAACTTATGGGGTGTCTGGGTGGCTTAGTCAGCTGAGCATCTGCCTTCAGCTCGGGTCATGATCCTGAGGTCCTGGGATTGAGTCTCGTACCAGGCTCCCTGCTTGGTGGCGACCCTGGCTTCTACTCTCTTCCCTGCCCGTATGGTCTCTCTCAAATGAATAAATAAAATCTTCCCAAAAAATCTAGAATTATGGATATTTGAGGGCTATTTGTATGGCTGTAAGTGAAGGGAGAGGCTCTGAAAATTAATTGCTCCGCTTCATTCGGCCTCTCTTGTTTTTAACTTAATATTCTCACCTATAAAAAATGAAAAAGGTTGAGAGAAAGGTAGGTCTGAAGAGGGAAAACAAGAGGATTTCCATTAAACCTGTTGCTCTTTTTTTTTCATATGCACTTATTTGTTATTAATTAAAGAGGAATATATAAAAAATTTATCCTGTCCTATATTATGCTGTAATGTTCAAACTGTTAAATAAATTATGAGATGTTCATGCTGTGTTGATTTTCTGTAGCACAGATTGGCAAAACTTTTTTTTATACAGGACCAAGTTTGCGGACCACATGTTTGCTATCCTATCTTCTTCTTCCCCCTCCTTCTCTTCTTTCTTCTTCATTTATAACCCTTAAAATGTTTTAAAAAATTAGCTCATGGCAGGGCAGTGATCGGGGCATGTAGCTGACTTATGTAATAATCCAACTCAATTTGCAAAAGTGAAAATCAGAAGCTGTCACCTGAAATTGTTATGAACACAGTGAGAGCAAAATGTTATATTCTGGAGACTTTATAATTCTAATTATGTCCATTGAAAAATTAAAATGTGTTTATTTGTATAGCAACCCAGAAATATGCATCAGTTCTCATACACAAATATTTGATAGTTTTTTGAGCCTCCTGGGTGTGGGTTATAAAAAGTGATTGGACTTCTAAATTTGTGACCAGGATTTTTAAGTTTTGAGTTAGATTACAAGCAAGACAAAAATATGGATTTTGCATGTTACCATGGGAAAGCAGGATAGCAGGTTGTTTTCCCAGAGTATCTGGGGAATGTGATTGGTGGATTTATTTTTATACTAGTCCATGTCCCATCAAGTCTATGCATGCAGATTGCATAAGCAGTGGTGATTCAGAAGGGTTGCTGCCAGTGGTGCACAGGTAAATCTGCTCTCTGGAAAAAAAAAAAAAAAAGTATTTACTGATCCCACTGTGGCCCATTTCAAGCTACCAATGGTTTATTAATCCTCTGAGAAAATTCTTGAATGTTTAATTATCAGCTCTTTGAACTGGTAGGAGGTGACCCCAACATCGCCCTACTTGTCACCCACCTAAGAACCTGTTAGCTATGGCTTAGAATTCTGTCCTCGAAAGCTATCTGATCCTTACTATGCCACATAGACCTGTGTTTAATCAGTATTTCTTTTGAAGGAAAGGGTTTAGAAAACTCTGAGCCTGGCAGCTCTCAAATCTTAGCTACCTATGAGGAATGTGTGCTGACCCTGATCTGTGGTTTCATGACCTGAATCGACAGGTACGGTACATTACAGTCACCTGTAAAGGCATATGTTTGTTAAATAGAAATCCAAGTAGAATATTTTTATCTGAAAACAAGGTAAGAAAGGTAGAATTGCAAGCATAATTAAAAGTTCGACCAATATGAAAAACTCAAAACGTTAACCCAAGTTAGGGTATGAGTTTTTGCCTAGAGATGCTTGCCATTTCGATCCCTAAGAAGACGCATTTTAAAGTTTTGCCGTTATCAGCAAAAGGCGTGGTGCAAGTGGAACTTTCATTCACAGTAGTTCTTATAAAGTTAACCATTCCCTTATGAAGTGACCCAGCAAGTCCCCTCCTGGGTACAGTTCCCGAGAGAAATGAAAGCATATATGCACAAAGAGACTTGTGTAAGAATGCTTATGTTTCACATGATATTGAACCTAACTTAGGAGGTAACGAAATTTTCTCAGGAGATGAGAGATCAGTGAGGTTTTACTTGACCATATTCAGGGGTGGGGAAACTTGAGGGCAAAGGAAGGAATTAGCTCTTAACTAACCAGTTATCATTCTACGGTCCAGCTATTCAAGTAAGATATACCAAATTTAGAAACTAAAAAAAAAAAAATTAATTTGATTCAGAGCTGCTGATTTATCATCCTTGAAACATATATTGTATAATCATGGAGGTGGGCTAAGAAATTAAGGAATCTGGGGTGCCAGGGTGGCTCAGTGGGTTAAGCCTCTGCCTTTGGCTCAGGTCATGATCTCAGGGTCCTGGAATCGAGCCCCTCATCGGGCTCTCTGCTCACTGGGGAGCCTGCCTTCCCCCCTCTCTCTGCCTGCCTCTCTGCCTAGTTGTGATCTCTGTCGAATAAATAAATAAAATCTTTAAAACAAAAAGAAATTAAGGAATCCGAAATATATTTTAAAATGCCAAATTGACATGAAGGATGGAAGAAAGTCACATATGGTAATATCAATAATCAAGCCTGACATTAACTTATTTCTAATACTAGTACTATGCTCAGTGCTTTACCTGCACTATCTAATAATACCTTTGAAATATCCTTATGAGGTTGATGACTTTATTATCCTTATTTTCACATGAAAACACTGAGACTTAAGTTAAAAACCTGGCTTAGAATTGCTGAGTTAGAAAGGGGCCAAGCCGGGATTGAACCCAGTTTCATTTACCCAGGAAACTTCAACTTAATGCAGTAGGAAAGATTTTCTTTCCCAGAAGATTTGATGAAGGAAGGAAGGAAGGTGGGAAGGGAGGAAAGGAGGGGAGGAAGGAAGGAGTTCTTTTGTAAATGTTTAGGGGATTTAAGGACATGGGAATATAAGTACCTTCATTTTCTAAGCCCCATACTTACGTGCCTGACTCTTAACTAAATGCTTATGGAGTGAATGAATTAATTAAAATTTTTCTCCCAGAATGTACCTCAGCTACTTCTTTTTCTCTCAGAATTTTAATATTTTTCTTCAGAAACTCACATTACATAAAATTAACCGTTTTATAGAAATGGAGTTAGTACATTCACAGTGTTGTGCAACCATCACCTCTGTCTAGTTCTCCTTATCTAATTTTAAAAACCATGTAGACTTTAACTTCTCTGCATTATTTTTATATCTCAAAACCCAGGACAAAAATATGGACCCGACAAGACGTGTTTCTGATCGTGACTGCCGCCTTGTCCCCGGCAGCGTAACAGATCTGTGTAGACACTTGAGACTTACAAATCTGGGTACCACCAGCATACTCTGCTAGCTGTTGAATGAAGAACACATTCACAAGTCAAGACAATCATGTTCAAGATCAGGCATTTGCTGGTTACGCAAGCCGCATTGCTGATACTAGTCCAGTTGCTTTTATACTCTTTGAGTATGTCATTCCATTTTGATCACTCAAGTACTTGCTGACTTTCTGGGAAATGAGTAAGAGTGTTTCCTTCAGCCATCAGCCTGTCGGGGACTGGGCTACAACCCTTCTCTTCTCTTCACTGTCCTTAAATAGAGATAGGGAAACCTTGATCTGAAAGCAGTTGCATGCTGTCAGGTGGTGTGGAAGTTGGAAATTGTAGACACCTGGGCTGTTCTATTACTCATGGGCTTGTTTTATGGTCACGATTGATGCCAGATGAAAGCTGCTTGGGCAGGCTGAAGCGCTTACCCAGGTGAGCGTTTATAAAGGCATTCCGATAAGGAGAGAGCCACTGGGCAAATCGCCACCCGGCTCTGAAAGTTCAGCAGAGATTGTTATCAACAGCCGACATCTGTTTACTTCCTTAACCTATGACAGCTTATCAAGTTCCCAGATGTGTGCACACCCAGGATGAAGGAAAGACCATAATGCAGCATATCTCCTTTTATTTGTTGTTGATGTCATGATACCTCTTTATAATTGATGTTTGTGTTTTTCCCAGAGTAAGATGCATCTGTTTACACCAGACTACTTTCTCATGGTATTTTTGGGAGCCTACTGAGGGAGAAAAGAAAAGATAAAAAAAGGGGGGGGG
>ML107274.1:53037-81402 GCA_003697995.1 Taxidea taxus jeffersonii
GGGGGGGGGAGAAAAAAGTAAAGAAATCTTTTCCATTATCAACTCAGGCTTCCTCCCAGACGGTGCACCTGTTCCTTTCAAGTTCCTTTCCAGAGTGACTAAGAAAATGATTTTATTGTATCATGACCTTCAGTCTAAATTCCCCTTTATGAAGCAGCGGGTGGTGAGACTCCAAGTATTACAGCCGCTACCGATACAGCTAAAACATACATCTGGGGATGATGGCTCCTTTTATGATGGAAATAAAAACACACCAAGTCACCTGGGGTTGTCATGTTTAAAATGTCCAGAAAAGCATATTGATTGACAGCATGATTGATTAACATTCATCAAGAATCATTTAAATGTACTAAATATTTAAATGTGATTACCCCCCACACACACACCCCCAGTGTCGCTCTGTTCTGGCTTTAAAAATCAGATGTCCAAACCAGAATTATTAATGGCATGGGCAGATGAGTGGTCCCATTTCATTTTTATAGTGTGACTCAGCAGCTGTCCTCCATTTAAGGCAGATTGAGCATTCTAATAATTCACTCTAATTAACTACTCCTTTCTGATAATGGGTGCTCTTGGCATAATCCACCCAGGAAAGCTTTGAAGTTGGGTCGTGTTACCAGCAGGAATCATGATAACATGTTTTGATGCTCTTTAGAAGTTTCTGTCCCCAAAGATTCCAAGATAGTCATCTTTCCATTATTCTTACATTTGCTGTCCCCTTTGACATTTTCTTGGAAAACTTAATCTCAGATGGTTTTCTCTATGTGCCTAGTATCTTTTCTTTTTCTGTTACTCTGAGAGCATCATTTTATGAAATGACACCAGAATGAAGATAGTAAATGGGCTGTATGCACACACAAAAAAGCATTTTAGCTACAATAGAAATGACATTTTTATATTCAACCATTTTTAGAAGATCCTTGTGACTTTCCTCACTTTGTACAAATAATCAAGAAATGGGAGCGCCTGGGTGGCTCAGCCATTAAGCGTCTGCCTTTGGCTCAGGTCATGATCCCAGGACCAGCCTGGAGTCAGGCTCCCTGCACAGCAGGAAATCTGCTTCTCCCTCTCACACTCCCCCTGCTCGTGTTCGCTTTCTAGCTGTGTCTCTCTCTGTCAAATAAATAAATAAAATCTTCAAAAAAAAAAGGAAATATACACACACACACAAACATTAACTGGAGAAAATATTAATTTTATTGACCTGCTGTTTGCCTGCTGTTCAGCTTCAACTCTGGGCTAACCAGAGGTTATTCAAAGAAACGTTTCTTAGAAAAAATTAGTGAAGATCTGGAAGACCAAAAAAGTTTTAAGATAGTACAGTCTTCTAACTAAACCTGACTTCAATCATCTGATGGAAAGACCATTTATTTTTTCAGCGCTTTGGTTTTCATTTCATACTGAACTTTTTCAGCAATGCCACCCACTTTCAGTCCTGAAGTCTTAAAAGATAGGTATTCTTACCATGGAGACCACAGGCTCTGATAATATTTAATTGCTATCCCCTTGTGTTGTAATTCTATAGCAGCGAGGGGGTGGAAAAGTGGTGACTGTTATCACCAAGTGTAGCATTTCATAACATCTTTGAGCAGACAGAAGTAACCTCTTTCAAAGGCATGCAGGGGCACTTTGATGTAGCGACATACTAGTCACTGGAAGTCACTCGTCACTGGAGGGACGGTGAAAAACTTTCTCCAGACATTTTTGTTTCTTCCTGTGTCTGTCATTCCTTAAATACCGATCTTTTGTCGCCGATTTTTGGTCCTTATTCTATAGGGTTGAATACCTGTAATAGAGGCCCCAGTAGAAACAGAATCCTATAACACCTGAAAATTCTTACATGACTGAACATACTGGTGGGTTCATGAGGTCCCCCCACACTCAGGATTCTATTCGCTTAAACTGTTCAGATACCAACCATATGAGAAGGAACTCACCTAAGTGAAGAGTGGGTGATAGCCAACATATTGTCTGATGTTAAGACACAGGTAGAGTATGAGGATGTGTAGTTGATCGATGTTTATGTATCTTGGTATTAGGAAGATTAAAATAACCATATCAACCTTATTGATGTGTAAATTTCATCAAACTGCACCCATTTTTAAAAAAAAGATATTTAGTTTTATTTGTCAGGGAGGGGGAGAGAGGGAGAAGCAGACTCCCCACTGAGCAAGGAGCCTGATGTGGGACTCGATCCTAGAATGTTGGGATCATGAGCTGAGCCAAACGCAGTTGCTCAACCAACTGAGCCACCCAGGCGCCCCAAAACTGCACCAGTTTTTAAGTGTACATTTTGATACATTTTGAGAAGTGTATCTATCTGTGTAACACCTCCACAACCAAGATGTAGAATAATTCTTTTACCCTCAAAGATTATGTCCCTTTCCTGACAATTCCCTGCTAACCTCTGGCCAGAGGCAGACATAATTAGACTTGTCTTTTCTAGAGTTTCACATAATTAAAAGCTCAGTGTGCATACTTCTTTTGTGCAAAGCTTTTAATACTCAGCTAATGTTTTTGAGATTCATCCACATTGTTGATGTTGATTAGTATTCTTAGTATTAGTATTTCTTAGTATTAGTATTTATTAGTATTTCTTTACATGGATATACTGTAATTTGTTTATTCAGTGACCTATTAATGGATACTGGGTTGTTTCCTACACAGGGCTATAACAAATAAGGCTGTTACGATCATTCATGCACTAATCTTTTTGCAGATACACGTTTACTTTTGTTAAATATGCAGTAGTGGATCACCCTGTTCCATAGTAAATGAAGGCCTACCTTTAGAAGTAACTGACAAGCTGTTTCCAAAGTAATTGTACCGTTTGTTTTTTCATTCCCACTGGCAGTATGAGAGTAGCAATTATCCACATACTTGCCAAGTCTTGGTGTTGAGATTCTTTTTAATTTTAGTCAGTAGGTTTAACTTCATTACCTCAATGAGTAATAATGCTGAACCTATTATTAGGTGTTTATTGGCTATTTGTATACCTCCTTTTGTGAAGTGCCTGATAGTTTTTAGAATAGTGTTTGACAATTTTTATAGGATTATTTGATATGCAATTGAGTTTCATGGGCTCTTTGCATTTTAGATGCAATTCCTGTGTCAGATATATACATTGTAAATATTTTCTTCCGGTTTGCTATTTTATTCTCTTATCAGTTATCTTTCAAAGTGTTGTGACTTATCTAAGAAATCCTAACCTATTCCAAGGTTGTAGAGTTTCTCCTGCACTTTCTTCTTAAGGTTTTATATTTTGAATTTTTATCTTTAGTTCTATGATGCATTTCAAGGTAATATTTACATGATGAAAGGTAAGGGTCAAGGTTTATTATTTTTTTAATATGGATAAACATTTGTTCTTAATATTCTTTGTATAAAAGACTGTCCTTGGGGCGCCTGCATGGCTCAGTGGGTTAAGCCTCTGCCTCCGGCTCAGGTCATGATCTCAGGGTCTTGGGATCAAGCCCTGCATTGGGCTCTCTGCTCAGTGCGGGAGCTTGCTTCCTCCTCTCTCTCTGCCTGCTTCTCTGCCTACATGTGATCTCTCTTTCTCTGTGTCACATAAATAAATAAAATCCTTTTTTTTTTAAACTATCCTTTCTCCAGCTGAATTGCTCTTCCAGGTTAATTAAATGCCCATATAAATTTTAGAATTGATTTGTCAGTTTCTAAAACATGTCCACTGTTATTTTGATTGAGATTGCTTTAACTTTATAGGTAAAATTATAAACATTTTAACAATCTTGAATCTTTCAATTTATAACCATGTTATAATTATCCATTTATTTAGATCTAAGTACTGTTTTGTAGTTTCTTTATGCAATGTTTTATAGTTTTCAGTGTATAGGTCTTACACATATATTGTGAAATTTATACTTAGATATTTAATTGCAATCAAAATGCTATTTTTATTTTAGTTACAATGGTTTATTGCTGCTATATAGAAAATGAGTTTATATTTGTATATTAATTTTTTTACACATGACCTTGATAAACTTGCCTAGTAGCTTCTAGCTTGTTTTATGAATTATTTGGTCTATTCTAGCTAGATGATGGTCTCCTCTAAATAAAGATAGTTTTATTTCTTTCTTTGCACTATGCATGCCTTTTGTTTCTTTTTCTCATTTTAGTGAGTTAGTTAGGATCTTCAGCAAATTTTTAAACAAAAATAGTGAGAGTAGAAACTGTTTCCTTGTTCCCGGTCTCTTTGGGAAAGTATTGCATCTTTGATTGCCTCTTAAATATAATGTTAGTATAATGTTAGCTTGTTTTTTCATTAAAGCCTGATACTGGCTGGAAAAATTTCCTTCTGTTCCTTATTTCTGAAAGTTTGCATCATGAATAGGTGTTAGATTTTGTCCATTTTATTTTCTGCATTTGTTGTGATGATCATATGGTGTTTCTCCTTTATTTTGTTAATACGATGAACTTGAATGACTAATTTTTTGAATGTTAAGCCAAGCTTCTATAATATGTAACACATTTCCTGGAGTGTTCTGAGAGAGTACAGAGCCATTTGGGGGAGAGAAGTGCTACTTTCCTAGAACTTCTATCGGTAGTGTCTTAAACATAGAAATACTATTGTTAGCATACCTTATAGTCACAGGTTGATGTGTTCTTGGAAAATGTGGAAGACCTGTTTGCTATGAAAGTGTCTCTAGCTGCTGAAGCACTCAGAATATGCAGCAGAACCTTAGGAATGCCTATTACCAAGATCATTTTAAAGGATGATAAAAAAAAAAATCCATCTGTGTTTGCCTCCTGTTGCTGCTATAACAAAGTCCCATAACGTTAGTGTTTAGAACAAAACACATATAGTATCTTGCTTCTCTGGAAGTCAGAAGTCCTAAAAGCAAGGTTTCGACAGGACTGCATCCATTCGAAAGGTTTGAGGGAGGAATCATTCCCCTAACTTTGCCAGCTTCTAGAGGCCTCCTCTATACCTCACATGTGATCCCTTTCTCACAGGACTTCAGCCTCTGCTTCCTTCCTTTCGTGTACTATGACCCTGTCCCTCATGACTCCCCACTGTCAGGACACTGAGGATAATTTTCCCATATTCAGATCCTTAATCATGTTTGCAAAGATCCTCTAGCCACTTAACGCAATATAGTTATAGGTTCCGGGGATTAAACCATGTACATCTTTGGGAGTTATTGTTTTGCCTACTACACATCCTGACATCTTTTCAGAGGAAAACTTACATGCTTTCCATAGTTGTGGAATTAACATTTGGAGGACATGGCTTTCTTTGGATGATGAAGTCATCCATGGCCTTTACATGGTATATTATGGGATGTCATCTAGGGCTTTGGCGTTCTTAGATAAGTGATAGTCCTTACAAGTTATATCCCAGGCAACATGGAGAATATCGCTTTGTCTGCTGAAAGTATTTCAACAGTGTATCACTCTTGTATATAACCCTACATTAGCCACAACACTGTGGGCATATAATATATAATAACAATACTTAAAACCATACTACTCTCTCCTAGAATATCTAGGAAGGATTTTATCCTTCTCTTCCTTCATGTCTACCAATTACAAAGAGGGCCTGTGGTTACAGGGTGAAAAAATCTTACATTTTCTCTGTTTTTGGCCTAGATCATGGGGTGCGTTAGACGCCCGGTTTTAATGATTATTTTAATGGTATTTTAAGCCACAGGCTTAGATTCCTCCTCAGTCTTTCCAGTTCTTACTTTGTCTTTTATGTCTTACAGACCTTGTTCTTCAAACCCCACTAGGCTGAGACACAGCTTTCCCCTGTGAGCCGTGCAGTGCCAAGTAAATCGCTGGCCTTCAGTAAATAATAATAGCATGTGGGCTGTGACGGGGAGATGGAAACTGGACCTTATCCGGCCCTCAGCTCTCCAGTGGTCTCAGGGCCTACTCACTCTGGCAAATACTTTGGAAACTGAATGATCTCTGAGGGGGTATTAATCACTTTTATAATGACTTCAATAACTTTATGTATGTGGGTACATATACCCACTCCAGTTACAGCTCAGGTACGTTAAAAAGAAAAAGAAAAAAAAAAAAACTTTGAACTTCTACTATGTGCCAATCACTTTCTTGGAGCATCCTGGGGTGAAACACGATAATAGTACCAAGGAACAAACATATAAATTTCCTCCAGGCCTGTTGCATCTGTAGAGATAAAGTGCACATATGTGTATATAACAGCTTTTAAAATGAAGTTGATATTTTGGTTTATTTTTATATGAAAACATACTTTGGAAATATTTCCTCTAAAGAACTTTCTTTTTAGCATTTGCAGTACTTCTTGAAATAAACAGATACCTTAGAGGCCATTAAAATTCTTAAAACCACTCGTCTCTCCATCTTGTTTCCACTCTTGATCTCTAGTGACATCGAAATGACTTAATGGTATTTGTAATTCCAGAATCATTGCTATTACTAATATTTGTTTATCACTGATTTGTGGGAGTAGAGGCGGTCGGGGAGAAATTTTCATTCATTTTGTGTGTATGTGCATGTGTGTTTTTATGTATGTGTGAGTGTTCAGAGAGGTTCTGTTCAGAACCTCCTGAGCAATAAGAATGCTCTGCTCTGCATACACAGTGTGCATAACTTTGGAGGATTTATAGCGACTCCCCCTAATATCTAAGGAAGTACTTCTAGCTACTGCTGGAGAGCCCTAGCTCACATTGACAAAGTTTCACTTATTTGGGGATAAAGATTATTCAGAAGTTTAAAGAGATTCCTTCTCTTTCCTCTCCACCCTTTCCTGGGGTATGAGCTCTGAACCACACTCCCCATCCTCACCCCAGAGTCCTCTTGAATTCAGGTAAAAGTTTGTTTATGAGACCTCATTTATTTTAACTGGCTTTCATGTAAGTATAAAAATTGATTCAGAAATTGTTTTGGTTAATGAAATTTGACTCTCTGGAAAGCCCCACTCATTCCTTCCTCTTTAAAACATGCCCGCAATGGTGATGACAATATACTGTGGCAATTAAAATGAAAATTACTCTATATCAAGCTTTTTCAAGTTCTTCTCACTCTCAGTGTCTCAGGGATACTGCTTTGATGTTTTACCCTCACTGTAGGCACCCTGCCCAGTGAAACACACCATAAGAGTGGTATTTCTGAATTGTTTTTTTATTTATTGTTAAAATATTTGAAGACACACAAAAAGACTCTCATACCCTTATTGCTTAATATTATAACTATTTTTCCTTTCATACTCCTATCTATTCTTTATCTTATTAATGTCTGTGATAGTTGGAAAGATAAAAGAATGGGCGACTGGACTTAACAGGGCTTTGACAACTCTGTTTCCTATCACTATTTCTTTTTTCCCTCCCACACAACCCAGTGAAGGCTTCTGATAAGAATTACCACTTCATTTGTTGAATTTTATCTACATTGTCCTTGTTTCTCCATCACTTTTGGTGTGGATATACCTACCACCATTGCTTCCTTGCTCTCCTTTTATTCCTTCTTCTCCATCTTTTCCTCCTTCCCATCCTCCTCTTCGAATTCTTCCTTATCTTCCAGATGCTGTCAAGTGTTCCATGAATTTCTTTTTCAAGATTTATTTGTTCATTTGAGAGATCACATGCTGAGGGAGGGGCAGAGGGAGAGGGAGAGAATCTCAAGCAGACTTCCCCCCCACTGAGTGAGGAGCCTGATATCGGGTTTGATCCCAGGACCCTGAGATCATAATCTGAGCTGAAATCAAGAGTCGGCCACATAACCAACTGAGCCACCCAGGTGCCCCCCATGATTTATTTTATGTAACCTTTATCACTCCCCTATTATGAAAGGAAAAAAAACTTGGAACCTCTGCTATATGCCAGTTGCTTTATTGGACCATCCTGGGTTAAAAAATGATAGTACCATGACTCCATTTTAGAGGTTAAAAAAAAAACAAACTATCTTTAGAAGGGCAAGGAACTTGCCCCAAATCAAAAGCTAAAACTGGTTAAAACAGAATTCAAAGTCAGGTCAATCTTCTGTTAGTCTTTAAATTCCTACCAATTCTATTCATTTATTTATTTGTTCATTATTTTAGTCATTCTTTCATTCCACAGATACACATTATGTATCTTTAATACCTGATTAGTTTCTAGGTACTATGCTGTGTGCTTAATTAGGCACAGGAATAAAGGATACTATCTATGTTCATGAAATTCTGTATTGTGTGTGTGTGTGTGTGTGTGTGTGTGTGTGTGTGTGCGTGAGAGAGAGAGAGAGAGAGATAGAGAGAAGAGTTAATATGGTAGGGATGGTTACAGAGTGACTTAAGATTGGGGAACCTTCACAAGTACTTGA
Source organism: Taxidea taxus jeffersonii (assembly GCA_003697995.1). Classification (NCBI taxonomy): domain Eukaryota; kingdom Metazoa; phylum Chordata; class Mammalia; order Carnivora; family Mustelidae; genus Taxidea; species Taxidea taxus. The sequence goes on from ML107274.1 coordinate 61,345, forward strand.
AGAAGTAACCTCTGCCCTGTATCTTGAAGGATAAATTCAAGTTCACAAGAAGACAGGAAAATCTTTCAGAGTTATAAAATATTGTCTGTTGGGGAATAGGAAGACTTCTGGGTTGGTAGGAACACACAGTATATTGTGGGATTCTGGGATGTCTTAGTCTGTTTAGGTGGCTATGACGAATACCACAGATAGAGTGGCAGCAAACTCTATTTCTAATAGTTCTGAGGGCTGGGATGTCCTTGATGAAGATGCCGGCAGATCCAGTGTCTGGCTCATAGATTCCTGTCTCCTCACCATGTCTTCACACGGCTGAAGGAATGAGAGAACGTTCTGGGCTACTAACTGGACTCCTGAAGGCTCTGCCCTCATGACTTGATTACCTCCCGAAGACCTCCACCTCCTAATACCATGACATTGAGGTTTAGGATTTCAACATTTGAATATTGAGGGGACCCAAACATCCAGTCCACAACATGGGAAAATGACTATGAAAAGAGTTAAGAGTAAAATGTGAAAGGCTTAACATTCTGTTCAGGGGGAAATAGAGGCTTATGGTCTTCTGATTTTTTTTTTTAAAGGAAGGAGTCTGTCAAAATATTTCTAAAGCCAATTTTATTCACATTATAGTCAACAATTTTTAAAGATTTTGTTTATTTGTTTGAAAGAGGGGGAGAAAGCATGAGTGGGGAAGGGGATGGGGGAGAGGGAAGAGCAGACTCCCCACTGAGCAGGGAGCCTCATGTGAGGCTCCATCCCAGGCCCCAGGATTATGACCTGAGCTGAAGGCAGATGCTTAATCGACTGAGCCATCCAGGTGCCCGATCAACACTTATTTTAGATGTACTTTTTTTGGAGAGGCATTTTAGAAAGCAACAGATGAGTAGATTCTAAATATGAGTTCGATATTCAGGAAATGTACTCTTTTGTGTAGAAAATAATACATGACCCCCAAACACTGCTAGGAAATAACATGTATAAGATGATTTAAGTTTTATGAGTATGTGCTGCAGAGGCATGGAGGTGCTGGTGATAGGAGGGACAGAGAGGAAGGATGAGAGAACCACAAAGATACTGGCTTCCATTTCACTAAAAATTTGGTTCTTGCAAGAATAAAATTAAACACAGTTAGCAATTATGAAGAAAGCTTGTACCCCCAATGAAGAAGAATCATGCCTAGAAAAGATTTCTTTATACTCTGAGGATGAATATAACTTACATTCTTTAGTCCACCAATATGTGAGGTTCCTGAATGGAATCCATCCAGTGACAGTCTCCCTTGAGACAGTCAATTGAAGTCTCACTTTAAAAGACCAGCAAAGATTTATGTCACACATTTTCAGTCCTCAGACAACACTCAGAGGTGAACAGGGATCCCATAAATGATGTAGAGAAGGATAGAACATTGATGAACTGAGCCGAGCCTTCTACTGAGAATTGATGTACTTCACTTGGAAAAACCTCATAAGTGTCATCCTGCTGGTATAGGCTTTAAACGTAAATATCACAAAAACCTTGGCTGAAAGTTGGGGTTTTTTGTTTGCTTTTGGTCTATTGTAATATTCCAAGTCTTTGGCCCCAGCCCTTGACATCAGCTTCTGTAAAAATAACTCAGTTTTACTGCTAAGCCAAAGGTTCTTTATATAGCCCCAAAGTGTACCAGTGGTGTACTTATTTATGCAGAAAAGTTACTCCAAAGCTGGAGAAGCTTTGATCTTGTGTTGTCAAAAAGCCAGGGTCAGTAAAGTGATTTGTAAAAGGCTTCTCAGATCATGTGTGAACAGGCAAGAACATGGAGAGAAAGCAGTTGTAAAGACTTACTTTCTGCTTTTCTTCCTTCCTTCTTCTCTCTTTCTCTCTCCCTTTCTTTCTTTTTCTCTCCTTCTCTCCCTCGCTCTCTTTCTTTCTTTCTCTAATGAAGGACAGTTTAAAGAATGGGCAATTATGGATATTATGGATATAATGGATATTATGGATATTCTATTATGGATAGTTTGCAGAAACACTAAGCCTGTTCTCCTCACTTCTGCTTCCATTTTTAGAAGAATTTTAAAAAGTTCCAGAAAATGATGATGACTGACCTGGGTGTAAGCAGGCACGTCCTTGATAATTAAAGCATTTTGGAAGTTAGGTTAAAAGGCAATAACAAGGAAGATAGTGATATGTGTAGAAAAACAGACTGGTGAGGCTGATAATCTCAAGAAACTCCATTACTACTTAAACACTATACTTTACCTCTAGTCATCATCACACAGGTTTTGATGTCAGACTGAACTTAGGTTATCAGCTCCTAGGGGGCCATGGTTCTCTCAAACTAGCTTGTTATCCCAGTGCTTACTGTGCTACCATAACATTTTGAACTTTATTAAATGTCTATTTTGGAATGGTGGTGATTATGAAAATATTGTCTATTTGGAATGAAATAGAATAACCTAGAAAGAACCGTAGTGGGGGGCACCTGAGTGGCTCAGTAGGTTAGGTGTCTGACTCTTGATCTCAGGTCTTGATCTCCAGTCATGAGTTCATGCCCCATGTTGGGTGCCATGTTGGGCATGGAGCTTACTTGAAAACAAACAAATGAACAAAACCATAGTGAGACTATCTCTGTGTTTAGTAATAGTATTTTTATTCTTCCAAAAGAAATGGTACCTCTCTAATTTTAAAAGAACCAAAAAAGACATATCCACTAATGTACTATGTCCCGGATTTCATTTTGGATCTTAATGAGAGCATGTTGGTTCAGGTTTCCTTGCAATGTAGTGTTACTTTTACCCACTACTGTGACAGATGGTGGTGGTGCACAACTCTGAAGGAGACTCATAGGTATAATCTAATGGCCTCTGTTAATATACTCAGTAGATAAGCAGAGTCATAAAGTGGACCTTGAAACTGGAAGGCCTGACAGAGTTGCCTCATCTACCTTACATCTTCTCTCACCTCATTTTCCAATCTTACCTCGTACATCATAAATTCTGACTTCTAGTTCCACGAGAGCATGCTCCGAAGAACTAAATAGCCAAACGGAGATGCGGTTGTGATACACTAACATGAACGATTAGTCTTCACCAGGGGTTCTTCGCTTGAAGGTTGTGTGGAACGAAAGCTTTAGGTGTTTTGTAGCCACTGACAAATGCCAGAGAGATACATTAGATGGTTCTTTCAGATACTCAGACAGCCTCTCATGCCCATGTCAGAATAAAAAGAAAAAATTGTTTTTGCAGCAAATTCATTTTTCTGGAAGCAGCGAAATCACATGGTCCTCTGAGCCCCAAGTGAGGCAATAAAAACAGGCCAGGCAGCCAGTCACTGCGGGGGACTCCAGAGGGTGGGTGAATAATTTCAAAAAATCACACACACACACACGCACGCACACACACACACACACACAATTTTGGAACATGATTCAGGTAAAGGACTAAAGGTAACAACTGGTAGCTGTATAAGGAAGGTCCAGGTGTTTTAATATATGCACAAAGGGGTAGAGCTAATGGTTCTGATTAATTTAGTGTGGTTAGCTTGATTATCTGTGATAACTAAGTAAAAACAACAACAACAAAAATTTATTTTTGCTTCTATGTAGATAACTGAAAGAAAATATAATATTTCTTCTCTTTCTCTGAGCAAAGTACTTATTTACCTACCTCTAAAGTCTTTGTTTCACTCTTCATGGGCTGACATAACTCTTAAGAGTTTTCATTAGCATCAGCAGGAAGCTTCAGAAGAACCCATTTTGTCACCTCTTAAAACACTATTTCTGTTCACATTTGATCAGTGAGGGTTTAAGAATATGCCAGTAGCTAATATTAACCACAGAGACTTGAAGCAATATCATATTGGACCTTTTCCTTATTATTTTTTCCTTCTGTTCATTCATTGTTTATAAAACAGTGCTACTTCTCTAGGAGGAGTTTTAATTCTACACAGACAGGAATTAAATCTTTATTTTCTTTGCCTTGGGATAGTAAAGACTCAAAACTGATTAAGTTCTCGAATGATTTAGAGTGGAAAAAAATGACTGAATTAATGTCATTAAGGCTTTTAAAGCTTTGAAAATACCTCAAGAGAATTTACTGAATATATCACTTTGTTCTAAAAAATTCATAAGGTAACAGTAGGAGATTGAAAGCAGAAATATTTTAAAAATATGAGAAAGAAAACATCAAGAGTATAGACTAAGAAGAGGTTTGTTGATTGATTGAAAAGGAAGGAAGAAAGAAGGTCCAAGCAAAAGACTAAATAAAATAGAATTGGATAGCAGCCATATTTCTATTTCCTGAATCATTTTAGGAGATACTTTCGTGGTATGTAGTATTGACACCCATCTTTTTTTCTGTCTGTTCTCTCTAGAGTGGCCTTTATACACAGTCAGTATTGGTATTTTGGGTGAGGTTAGTAGTGAATGTAGGACTTAAACAACTTTTATGAAGTGGAATGAGGTCGGTAAGCGTAGTTCTTCTCCTTTCTTGGCATATGAGAAGATTGCATGTACTTGCTCCTTCCGAATTTAAGCCATGAAATGGGAATGCATGTCATGAGTATCACTTCTAGGCAGACGTTTTAAGAACTCCAGCACATGGATGGAACTAGAGCGTATTATGCTTAGCGAAATAAGTCAACTGGAGAAAGACAACTACCACATGATCTCCCTGATATGAGGAAGTGGAGATGCAACGGGGGTGGGAGTTAAGGTGGTAGGAAAAGTAAAAATGAAAGAAGATGGGATCGGGAGGGAGAAAAACCAAAAGAGACTCTTAATGTCATAAAACAAAGTGGGGGGGGGGGGGGGGAAGGGGGGTTGGGGGAGGGGGGTGGGGTTACATCATATGTTTAAATAAAGCTTAAATAAAGTAAAAAAAAAAAAAAAAAAGAACTCCAGCACAATACGGCGTATTACCTTCCTCTGCCTGGGTGGTCCTAGAAGTATATGTTGAGATGGAGCATCCTTTACCCTGCATCTCGGTTTAGTTTTCGATGTGCAAATTCTCCTGACAGCCAGTTCTCCACACAATATGTAGAATGAGCAACAAATCCATTTTCTTCCTTGTTCACCTACAGAATGCTTGGGTTGTCTATTACTGCAGAATAACCTTGTTTGTTCTGACCGACGCCGGGCGTTACATAGATGATTCCCTCAACTGCTGCCCTTCTAGCATGGAAGAGGTCAGCCCGTATTCTCATATCTGAGATGGTTCTGAACTTCTGATTTTACTGAGGAAAAGAAAAGATGCTTTACATATTTGGCTGACAAGTTGGGGAAAAGTAGGAATCTTTTTTTTTTTTTTTTTTTTGACTGAGAGAGAACATAAACGACTTCTTTAAATAGCACAAACCAGCTTGCTTTGCGGTTTTGTCTATCCATTGCCTTTGTTTCGTGCATCCACCTACTAGAGTTAATCTGGAGAACAGAGACACCCTCCTGGATTACGTTTAAAGTGAGAGTGGAACACGTACATAAACTGAGAGAAGCTCGTCATATTCAGTATATATCACTAATGCCAGGAACAGTTGGCTCTTTGGCCCACCTTAGTGGGTTCTCAGGCATCGCTTTCTTGATTTCCATCACTTGGGTAGGAAGATTATCCTCTGATTCTTGAACTGGAGTCCATGTATGAAAACATACTCATTCTCTGGGAGAGCTTTTCATAGATTTGATCTTTCCCCAAAAGGATTTTTATCTTTTCTTTTTATTTTGTTTGTCTGTTTGATTTCCTAACTAGTTCTTTAGAGATATTCTTATTCCTTTCCCTTAGAGATCAGAATATGATATATGAACAGCTGCGGGTGGGGGAAACCGAAAGCCGAGCGCATTTTCATCTGACGTCATACTGCTTGTGGAGATACACAGTGGTAGGCTTTAATCCCTAGAATTGAATGTGGAAAATGATTAATATTTGTAATCTTGTAAGTGGGTAGAAAAGGAGTTAGGAGAACACTGTATAAATCATGAAACCAATTAAGTACGTGTGTGTGGGAGGTGAGGGTAACTTCTCCAAGAGTAGGTGTTTTCATTAATTTTCTTTCATCTCTTTTCAGAAGTAAACAGTAGGGGCAGGTGAGATTGATCTCTTTATTTTCAATTATCTACCTATTAAAATTGCTGGTGCTAAAGTTTCTCCCAGGTTAACCCTGTGTTAATTTTTTTTGGTGGACAAGCATTTTTCATGACTGAAGGTGGAAGAATAGTTTGTTCAGGATGTGGTTTCTTTTTCAGTGAGACAGTACAACGGAAGTGCCCACCCTGCCCCCCAGAGCAACAGTCCCTCACGGCTATGTTTCTTTGTTGGTATTAGTGCAGCATTTTTCAGGCATCTTATTCACCAGAGCCCAGAATTTGAGCTTATGAGAGAGAATGCCATAAGAGAACTGAGAGGGGTCAGGGTTGTGAATTGTGAAAGGAGTAAACTCAATCTTGTGTTGATTTTAATTGTCTCAGAAAATCAAGAGGGATCTGAAACTTCACTTTTGCATTTGAAAAAGATGGAGCCTGTGATGCCTCTTCTATTTCACATGCGCTCTGTAAACCATAAAATTTGTGCAACAGCCCCCCAAAAAAAGCTTATTTACAAACATATACAAGATTAATGTGGGGGTGGTGAGCAGGTATATTAGAAAAGGGGACTGTATGGAAACAGTATGATAAATTCAAAGGCTGCCATAGTTCAGAAAGTGGTGCTTAGATGCTATTTGGAGGGGTCATAGAATGGGATTGGAAAGAAACACAAATGTGGGAGACACTGTGATGATTCCATAATTCTGGATAGAGAAGGTAAAGAGTGAATTCAACTATTAGAGTCTGAATGGCTACAAGGACTGTCTTAGGATGATCGGTGACCTGGTTCAGGGGCTGGTGCTCCTGGGATGGTGCTGGTGGGGTAGCCGTGAGTTTAATTTTAGAAATGTTGCACTTAGGTAATTTAGCTAGATTTAATGTATTGTGATACAATTGAAAACACTGCATTAAAGCTCAGGAGAGAAGGCCATAATGAAAGGACAATTTAGAGCAATAAATGAATTTTGAGAGAGAGAGAGGGAAAATGCCCCAAGAATGTAATGTCTGTATTTGCAGCATGTACTTATCAAAGATTCATTATAAATGTTTTTAAAAACTGTAAGAGAACACTGTGAACAAGATGATGCCTATATAATTTAAAGCTTATACGGTGTGGGTAATATTTGGGGAAAAATAATTACCCAGTTGGATTCATTACAAAGTAGAGACTTGTATAAATTAATATTAAATTGGGAAATGGAATCTGCAAACAGAAATATTCACCACCACCACCCTTCCCCCAAATAAAACTGGGCTTAGACAGTTTTATAGACAAATTTTACTACATTTTAAGAAAATGCTTATTTGTAACTTAAGCACCTTTTCCATGGACAGTGAAAATAAAAGAAAATCCATACATTTAGGAACTATAAAACAAAGGAAAACCTGTTAATTTCAGCTCAGGAACATAACAAGGATCCCTGTTAGCATCCTTGTGTTCAACATTGAACTATTGTCTAAAATGAAGTAATAAAATTGGAAACAAAAGGCTTAAGAATTATGGTAGCTCATTTCAATATGACTATCTACTAGAAAAAATCCAGTGATGCAATAAACTGTTAGAACTTGTAAAAACTTAGTAAGGTTGATGAAGTTTTAGAATGTAAGTGAGGTCCGAGCGGATGGCTAAGAAAGAATTCTTATGACGTCTCTGGTACAAAAAGGTGATTTATTAAAGCACAGGGACAGGACTGGTGGGCAGAAAGAGTTGCTGCCCTGGGGTTGTGAGGTGTGTGGTAGGTTATGTATCATAGAGTTCGGTGGGGGCGGTAAGAAAAAGGGAGATTTCAGTGGAACTTTCTTTCTTTTTTTTTTTTTTAAGATTTTATTTATTTATTTGATAGACCGAGATCACAAGTAGGCAGAGAGGCAGAGAGAGAGAGGAGGAAGCAGGCTGTCCGCAGAGCAGAGAGCCCTATGCGGGGCTTGATCCCATGACCCTGGGATCATGACCCGAGCCAAAGGCAGTGGCTTTAACCCGCTGAGCCACCGAGGCACCCCTCAGTGGAACTTTCATGTGCTAAAGAGGACCTAGAAGATCCAGGGTATCAGAGGCCTTGCCATTGCCAAAGTCCTTTTTCCCTTCTTAGCAAGGTATTAATATTAAGATAGTTGGGAGAGTCCTAAAGAATGTCACATATGTCCCACTCAGGAGTGGGGGTGGGGGAAGGATTCAGGGTGTCAGCCTTTTGCTTTGTCCTAAGCCAGCCTTCTGTTCCCTCATCAAGGTTGCCAGGTAAATGCTAAACAAAAATCTCTAGCATTTTTATACACCTGCAATAAACAATGAGAAAATAATACATAATGTATCTAGGAATAAATGTAGCAAAATAAGTTAACCAAATGACAAAATATACCATGTTGATGAGTGGGAATACTCATGATGAGTGGGAGTGTAATAAAGGAGTGACTTTTCTTTAAATTAATTGCAATTCCAACTAAAATACCAATATAATTTATTATAAAACTTGACCAGTAGTTCCCAGAATTCCTACGAAACACCAAAAGTTCCCAGAATTCCTGTGAAACGCCAGAAGGGTCCAGAATAACAAGCACAATTTTGAAAAAAGAATAATGAAATGGAAGCACACAACAGATATCAAGACATTCTAACATTGTAGAAATTAAGGCTATTTGATATTAGCACATGAGAAAAACAAAATAGTGAAGCAGAATGGGGGGCCCAGGAAAAGGTCCACCACGTGTATGGAAACTTGATGTGTCACAGAGGTAAACTGGTAAACTAAACTGGTAAACTAAAACTGGTTGATGAAAAAAATTAGTATTTAGTAAGTGGTGCTAGGTTGATTGATTGGGGAAAAAATAGGTATACTTAATACAAAAATCACTTCCAGATAGATTAAGCACTTGTACATGTAAAACAAACAAAAAAATCAAAAGGGAACGTCTATAATCTCAGGTTAGAATTTCTTAAACAAGAAAAACCCCATAATTTTAAAGGATTAATAAATATGACTATTTTAGGGGCACTTGAGTGGCTCAGTTGATTAAGTGTCTGCCTTTGGTTCAGGTATTGATCTCAGGGTCCTGGGATGGAGCCCGCATTGGGCTCTCCGCTAAGTGGGAGCCTGCTTATCCCTCACCTTCTGTACTTTCTCTCTCTCAAATAAATAAATAAAGTCTTCAAAAAAATAAATAAAATTAATATGGCTTTTAAATATAAACCATGATTTCAGGAAAAGGTACTATTAATAACATAAAAAGAAAATTCATATAATTAGAAGTTATAAATAGCAATGAATTAACATCCAGAATTTATAAATAGGTACAAATCAATAAGAAAGGAAAAAATGACCCAGTAGCAAAATGAGATAATAAATAAGAAATTCAGTGAAAAAAGAAACCAAAAGTCTTCTTAACTAACTTCAACAATAATCAGAGAATTGCAAATTGAAAATACCAGGACATTCCTTTTCTCATTCATCAGATGGTCAATAATTATAATTATTTGACAGAATTCAAATGTTGGCAATGGGAAGACGAGCAAACTCTCATCCATCAGCAATGGGATTATACATTGTTATGATCACTTTGAAGAGCAAAGTAGCAATAACTGGTGAAGCTCATGATCCACAATAAACTGTGTGACTCAGAAATTTTACCTGTAGGTATAATTAGCAGAAAATCATGCATAAGTAAATGAAGAAGTTTAAATAGTTCACTTCAGAATTATAGATAGTAAAAAATCTACTATGAAAATTCCTCAAAAAATTAAAACTAGAGCTAACATGTAATTCAGCAATCCCTCTTTTGTGTGTGTGTGTGTATACATATATACGCATACACACATATACATGTATGTGTATATATGTATATGTGTATATATATGTGTGTGTGTATACACATGTACGAAACAAAACCCGTTTCTGGAAGATACACCGGCTGCCCCATTTTCACTGCAGCATTATTTACAAAAGCCAAGATATGGCAACAACCTAAGTATCCACTGGCGGATTAATGGATAAAGAAAATGGGGTATATACATACACATATACATATTATTCAGCCATAAAAAATAAGGAGATTCTGTCATTTGTGGTAACTTAGATGGACCTGGAGGACGTTACGCTACGTGAAATAAGCCAGACACAGAAAGACAGATACTGTCTGATCTCACATAAACGTGGAATCTAAAAAAGCCAAACTCAAAGAAAAAAAGGGTAGACCAGTGTTTACCAGGGGACATGGGGAGATGTTGGTCGAAAGCTACAAGCTTTTAGTTGTAAGATGAATAAGTTCTGGAGATGTAACGGGCAGCATAGTGGCTGTACTTAATACTGTTCTGTTATAAAATTGCTGAGAGAGGTTTTACGTTTCCCCACTGCAAGAACACAGATAGTAATTATGTGGAGTGATAGATGTGTGAATTAACTTGGCTGTACTAATCATCTCACAGTGTGTATGTAGATTAAAACACCATAGTGTACACCCCAAAAATCATGTCGTGCAATCTCAAGAAACAATTTTTATTTGCCAATCATACCTCAGTAAAGCTGGGGGGAAAACCCTTCTAAAATTAATAGTAAAAATTTCAGAAAGAAAGTAAATATCAATAAGTAGTATAAGAATTCAGTCATAGAATATTTACAAAACATCATAAAATGAACAGTAAATTAAAGACACCTACATCTGTTGATCTTGGTTAATCCCCAAAGTGTAAAGCAGAGGATGTATACTTTTTTTATAGCATTAGAACACAAACACTACAATATGGATTCGTTTTCTGTGTTATCACAAATTATCACAAGTTTAGTGGCTTAGAGCAACACATATTAATTAATTTTGTAAGTCAGAAGTCCAACGTAGGTCTCAGGGAACTAAAATCAAGGTGTTGGCACGGCAACTTGCGTTTCTTTCTGGAGGCCGTAGTGGAGACTCATTAACTTGCTCATTAATTTGGGTTTCTGTCCCTTGCAGGTAGAGGACCAAGGCTTCTGTTTTCTGGTTAGCGGTAAACTGAGGGATTACATCTTGGCATCTGGATGACACTTCCTTCCTTTGGTTCTTTCTCCTTTTTGAAACCTCATTGGCCATGTTATATACAAAGCCAACAATGGCAGATTGTGTTTTTTTCATGTTGCATTTCTCTGATCCCGTCTTCTGCCTTCCTCTTCTACTTTGAGTGGCCAAGTAGAATGAATCTACTTTATTGGATTGGGCCAACCCTTAGAATCTGTGATAACTCCCCACTTCAAGGTCCTTACCCTCTATCATATCAACTAAGTTCTTCATTTTAATAGCATTTGTAAAATCCATTTTTGGTGTAAGATAAGATATTCACAGGTTCTAAAGATCGAGACATGGGCATATTAGGAGATCATTTTTCTCCATACCATACTATATATTTTTCATAAACAAATATGTCTGCCTAGAAATTATAAAAACATGCATGAAAAAATTGGTACTAAAGTGAGAATACATACTAGTTACCTCTAGATTAAGAAAGACGGAAACTGGATTAGGAAAAAATTCTCAGCCTAATTTTCCTCTACTATTTAATATTTTTAAAAAATGGATTTGAAACTAACTGTAAAAATGCTAGGGTTTCATTAGGTTAAGTGGAAGTGAGAGCAAGAAGAGAGAGCATAGATTTTTTAAAAAAATCATAACATTTATATTTATCAGTACATTTGGAATTTTTATAATAGAAAATGTTTAAAGGGAGAGGAACAAAAGAAAGGAAGAAAAGTTTGTGTGAAGAGTTAGTAATCAGTGAAGTAGCTATTGTGATAACTGAAAATAGGGAAAACTAGGATGCTTATTAGGCCAGCAACTCAGCTGATTAGACATTTAAAAACACACAGCAGGGCACCTGGGTGGCTCAGTCCTTGGGCATCTGCCTTCAGCTCAGTTTGTGATCCCAGAGTCCTGGGATTGAGCCCACATAGGGCTGCTTGCTCAGTGGGAAGCCTGCTTCTCCCTCTCTCACTCCCCCTGCTTGTGTTCCCTCCCTCGATATGCCTCTCTCTCTGATGAATAAATAAATACAATATTAAAACACACACACACGCACACACACAGCAACTGGGGCACGTGGGTGGCTCAGGTCATGATCTCAGGGTCCTGGGATCAAGCCCTACGTTGGGCTCTCTGCCCAGCAGGGAGCCTGCTTCCTCCCGTCTCTCACTCTGCCTGCCTCTCTGCCTAGTTGTGATCTGTTTGTCAAATAAAAAAAGAAATCTTTAAAAACACACAGCAACTTTAGAACGGTCACTGTAGAAATGTGATAGGAGAAGGCTGAATAGACAAGGATCCACAAAATTGGAATTACTCATATTGGTAGTGTGCTCACTCGGTGTTTCTTGACTTTTCTTAACCTTCCTTGGAAGACTGCTAGCTTAAACACAGGGGAAAACAGTGGTTATCTAGGTGAGAATTTGCATCAAAGAAAAACAAGTGAGTAATAAAACAAATGAGTAATGAATTCCAGGATTGCTAGAGAAGAAAGCATCTAAAGAGAGAACCGTGGATTTCAGCTTGGGTCAGGAGTTTAAAAAAAGTGAGGATCTGAGGAAGAGAGAAGTTGCTTTTGGAAAATCAGATGAGCCTAGACTTAAGATCCTAACAAGAGCAGAGAAAAAGTTAAGTAGTTTTATCAGGTGTGGAAAATAGAATAGCAAATGGGTAGCTGTGTTATAATCTGAAGAGAGAAGCTCCAACTTTGTGATCTTACATGAAACAAAGATAACTTAAATTTTTAAATAAATTTTAATTGGATTACAATCGACACGTAATATTTTATTAGTTTTAGATGTATAACGTAGTGATTAGACAATTATATACATTATGAAATGTTCACCATGAGACATGTATTACCATAAAAACAAATGAACCAAAGATAACTTTTGACACAATATACCTTAAAGCTTCGTTAGGTGAACGATATTGTCCAGGCATCAGCAAAGCACGGGAGGTGTGCCAGTTTATAAAGGACTTGAGGCATGTTTCTTAAAGCGTTGCCACTAAGATTTTATCCATCCCTCCCTCGCCCCCCCCCCCCCGGCTTTTTAAAGATTTTATTTATTTATTTGATAGAGAGAGAGAGAGACAGTGAGAGAGGGAACACAAGCAGGGAGAGCGGGAGATGTAGAAGCAGGCTTCCCACTGAGCAGAGAGCCAGATTTGAGATTCGATCCCAGGACCCTGAGATCATGACCTGAGCTGAAGGGTCGGTCAGTCCAGTGACTGAGCCCCCCAGGAGGCCCCCCCCCCCGCAGCCTCAACCCTTTTTGTGTGTTGTCTTTTCACTTACTTCTCTCCTCACCATGGTTCATTTTGACGTATGCCCTCTTATAATCTATAGCCAAAGCCTTTTCAAGTAGGGAGGTTGTAAGTAATAATAGTGTTCAGAATTTAAGTCAAAGCTTTTAGAATTTTGCCCAGTGTTTTAAAGTGACTTATGCAGTAATGCAAAGAGGCAGAAATCGGACTAGAATAAGGTCTTCTAATTCTAGCCTAGTATCCTCTGGGGCTCCCTATTGTCTTTTTTAAAATAACGGAGCCACCCAGATCACATAACAGTTGAGTGAAAGAGAGAGAAATAAAACCGCGGGCCTGTAATTCACCAAAATTTCCTTCATTGGATGGAGCTAGAAATCCTGATGTGGTCATTTTTATATAGTGTTTAAAATGGATACTACTACCCATGGCCAGCAAAATGAAGGTACATTTCCTGTTGGTCCAAGAGGGCATCATGGGAGGGAATGACACCATTAACTGATAGTTTATTGCTTTGGGGAAATATTTGGACATCCTGTTTGCTTGATCAGCAGTTAAACCCCAGGTTGCTGTTTTGACCTTGGTTCACCCAGAAGATTATTTCTATAAACTTGAAAACTGAAACCAAGTAAGATCACATACACAAAAGAAGTTCCAGGGAAGAAAGTCAAAGCTTTTGTTTGTCTCTGGGGTGTGAATGCTGGCCAAAGACTATACTACTGTTCCCTCTCTGGAAACAAGGTGATTTGCATTTCTCCTGGGTTTTAACTCCTGATTAACTATGTAAATAACTTTGTTCAGCCAAGCCTCCTTTTCCCCTCTTGGATTTTGACCTTTGGAGCTCTGTACTGATGTTTGTGGGAATTAAATTTTGAACATTAAATATCAGAGGTTTGGGGGCACCTGGGTGGCTCATTGGGTTAAAGCCTCTGCCTTCAGCTCAGGTCATGATCCCAGGGTCCTGGGATCAAGCCCCACATCAGGCTCTCTGTTCAGCAGGAAGCCTCCTTCCCTTCCTCTCTCTCTGCCTGCCTCTCTGCCTACTTGTGATCTCTGTCTGTCAAATAAATAAATAAAAATCTTTAAAAAAATAATACTATAAATATCAGAGGTTTGGGAAAAAATGTGGAGGTCTAGTGGAAAATGCCATATTAAAGCATAAGTAGTGTACAATAAACATATTTTTATTAACACTTATGTTTCCCAGTTGCTACACATAATTATCTTCCTACTTGATAAATAATATTATGAAAAACTTTAAAGTCTAACTCCCTGCAGTTCCCAGCACATAAATATGAATGATAAGAGCTATTAGCAGTACTTCTGGTCAGATTCATGTGTTGCAGCTAGACCAGACCCCCTACCTGAGAGTCTTAGTCAAATAGGAACCATTTCTCTTTGTAGGGATCTTTATGGTTTGTAGAGCCCTTGGACATATTATGTTGTGGGTTTTTTCTGCTTTGTTTTTCCAAGCACCACTGTGAGCTAATTAGTGCTACTATTATTCTCTGTGTTATTCTCATGAAGACAATAAGGTTACAGATTTGGCCACAAATAACCGCTCTTCTGACTTTTATAGCAAGAGCTTCCTTCTATCTTTATTGTTATAAAAGTCAGGATAGCGGTTATTTATGGAGATGGAGGAATTGTGAATGGGAGGGAGCATGGAGAGGCCTCCTGGGGTGACTATTAACAAGGATGTACAACTTTTTTTTTTTTAATTTATTTATTGTCATAGAGAGAGAGCGCAGGAGTGAGCACAGGCAGACAGAGAGGCAGGCAGAGGCAGAGGGAGAAGCAGGCTCCCTGCCGAAAAAGGAGCCCAATGCGGGACTCGATCTCAGGACGCTGGGATCACGACCTGAGCGGAAGGCAGCCGCTCAACCAACTGAGCCACCCAGGCGTCCCAAGGATGTACAACTTAAAATAACTCATTCAGAGGTATATATTCTGTCTGTCTTTCCAGATTCACGTTTTACTGTACAACTTAAAAACAATCAAATTTAAAAAAAAAAGAGAAAGTAAGAAAGAAATTTGCCCACAGTTGTTCAAAGCTAGTAAATGAACATCTGGTGTTGGATTCAAGTGTTCAGACTCCACGGTTAGCGCTTTTCTCCTATAAATTAATGCAGGGGAGATTCTGATAGCCTTGAGTGGTTTCATTCTGAGGGAATATTCTTACTTGGCCCAGCCAGAGCTATGTTCAACTGCACCACAGCCTGATGTATGGAATCATATGGACCCAATGCCTACCAGTGGCTTGTCAGCTTGTCACAAAAGGCATTATCATTTCCAGTGATAGTCATGGAAGCTTCTAAAAAATGAAAATAATTTTAGATATTTTTAAATCACTCAGTTCTAAGCAAAAACCATAGAACAGAGTTTTATGAAGGGTACCGGGATTGGGTGTTAAAGAAAACAAAACAAGACAAAAAGAATAATAATGGAATAATGAAGCAAAAAAAAAAAAAAAGAAAAGAAAAAAGCAGTATTAACATATCAGAGTCAGCCCACCATAAAAGAAAATAATAAAGCAGTAAAGAAACTACTGACTTTTAGGGTCCCTAGGTTTCTCTTACACCCGTAAAGCTTGGCTAAAATAACACAAACCATAGAGCTTACTAATTTTTCAGGCCAATATTTAGGTATAATTTGTGTGCTTTATAGGCCTGGAAAACCCAGGAGAGGCCACAAACTGCTGACGTAACTGTCTTTGAATTTAACAAAGCCCATTACCTTGTCAGTGAGCAGGATGGGTGGAAAGCTTAAGGGGGGTAGATTTTCTAGGCACCCAGAGGGGCTTTTCACTGCAGCTACTGAAATGCTAATAACCTCCCTTGATTTTTGGCACTGACCAGATTAGTTTTAACAGTTCACCTCTAATCGCAGATAATTCTTTTTTTATTATGTTATTTTAGATGCTGTTATTACACACACAGCAAATGTTGCTATGTTACTGAAAACCATAAACTGTACACATGATATCAGTCCTAACAAAAGCGAAATTGTCTGTAGTTTCGAGTTTAAAGGTAGGTGTGTGTCAGTGTACATGCATGCGCGCACGTGGTGTTGGTGTTTCAATCTGCACACTATTCATTTTAAAATAGATTTTATGATGTCTGGGATCTGAACTGAACTTTCTGTCCTCTCTTGTTCAATTTAAAGAAATGAAGAGCTTCCAGTAAATTTTAATTTATTTTATTTTTATTTATTTTTCAAATATTTTATTTATTGGAAAGAGAGAGAATGAGAGAATGAGAGAGAGAGCATGGGGTGGGCAGAGGGAGAAGCAGACTCCCCGCTGAGCAGGGAGCCCTCTACAGGACTTGGTCCTGGGACTCCAGGATCATGACCTGAGCTGAAGGCAGTTGCTTTACCAACTGAGCCACCCAGCATAATAAGCAATATAACTTATTATAAATTCTGGAGTAGGGGTATCTCAAGCAATCAAATTTCATGCATTTCTCAGCCTTAAAGATTAAAACCCATGTAGTGAGTAGGACAGGGGAATGAAAATATATTGTTTGGTCTTAGACTGGGCGACTACTTTTGATTTTTTTTTTAATGTGAGACAAGGTGCACTTAGTGATTTCTGCATGACTTTTATCCTAAGACAATATGCTTAATTTAACTTCATGGGACAAAATGGATTCTTAGACAAAATATTCTCTATTTCTCTCTGTCTTTTTAAAATTTGTTTGCTTGTTTGTTTGTTTTGCTTAAATTCATTAGGGAGTTGCCATTTATATTTTTAATTTTTATTTTGAAATAACTTAAACTCATAGAAAAATTTCAAGAGAAAAATCCTATGTACTTTTTAACTTAAGTATATCAGTTGTTAACATTTTACCACATATGCTTTATTTCTATCTAATTTTAATTTTTTTAGCCATTTGGGAGTGAGCTACACAAATACTGCTTCTTTACTTCTAAATTTTTTCAGTGTGTGTTTCATAAGAATAAGGACATTCAGTTTCAAAATTAAAGAACAGTAACTAAAATCAACTTTTTTTTTTTTTTTACACTATTGATGCTATTCACGTAGTTTGTCCACATTTCATCTATTACCCCAGTGAGGTCCATATAGTAATTTTTCATAGTCCTGGATCCAGTCCAGGACTGTATATTTCAATCTGTTCTTTTGTGGGAAGAACTCAGTCTTAATAGCCTCAATTTGTGGACTTGCAGACAAGGGTGAAAAAAATGGCAAGACATTGGGCAAAGAAAGATGGAGTCAGGAGCTACACAAATTGTCTAAATATACATCAAACCAAAGGAACTAGACAAGATACCAGCAGATACAAGCATGTACTGGCATATAGAGAGAATCACCATAGAGTGCTATTTTTTAAAAAAAATATAGATTATGTATATTATTATTTTAATTTTATAAATCTCTGGATTTTATACATATAAAAGGCCCAAAGCTCAATTATATACTCCAAAATTTTAACAATGGTCATTTTTCGGCATTGGAATTATGAATAATAAGTTGATTGTATGTTTTTTTATCTAAAAGTTTTACAAATCCTTGTCTTCTTAAAATTTTGTAATAAAATGTTTACCTTTACTATTGAAAAGTTGTTTTGTATCCAGAGAGATAGATAGGCGGATATAGGCATAGTTGTATTTCAAATAAGAACAAAAATCACAGTGACCAGTTGAGTGATGGAAGCTGGACTTGAGAGAGCAAAGCTCAGAACAAGCTGGAACAAGATGGCTTCTGGTGAGAAAGAAGGACTGGGCTCTGTGGATATACTAGCGGGATTGGGTATGGGGACTGGGGATGCAAAAACAGACTGAATGGGGTTCATTCAACAAGTCACTTCTCTAATGTGATGGATAGAAGCCTAGTGATAGGTAAGTTAGCCCTTTTGTAGTTCCTGGTAACTACTTAGGATGTCTGTGAGCTATTTTCATAGCATATGGTAGACTTGAGGGCCCAGGGGAATCTAAAGATGATAATCTGAAAGTATCCACTAGTGATGTTCGCAAACAGTAAATCACACCTTAACCATACCACCAAAATACAATGTTCAATTGCATGGAGATTCCTCTTGGAGTATGTTATAGGATATCCCAAACACATATGTAGGGATCAGATTTGGCAATTAGGCATTTTGTAGATTTTTCCTTTGTTGAGTAAATGTAGATATTATGTCTCATCATGACCAAATTGCCCTTTTCAGGACTACAAAATCACAGTGCTAGGAAATGAACAGGTAAATATTTTTTCCTTTTTTATTTCATTATTGATTTTTTTTAATAATTGCAAGAGCTAGTGAGGTTGTCTCCTTAGTCACCTTCCTGCTGACATTGCTAATGTCAAAATGACAACAGCAAAATTGCACACATTCCTCCAGATGATTTCTAGGTGCTTACCGTAAAGCCTTGAGAAAGTAGAAACTGTGCAGTTTCCAAATAATTCCTGTCTGAAAGCTAGGTACCGCAGGGTGTTGGTCTCCTGGCATTCCCGTTCCTATGTTTGAATTTTAAGTTCTCAGTGGCACGACCTTAGCCGAGTATATTTTATAGATGGCAGATACAGGTAGTGGAGTGGTGGATACGACTTTGGTGCATAGTAATAACGACATGGTAATTATCAAGGTGAATGTTGATGTATCAGCGAACCTCAGGACTTTATAAGGAGGAATCAGCAAGTTCTGGCGTGAGCTTCCTACGTTCTACTTTCTGTCTGCTTTACAGGAAGCCCTTTGCTGCTGTGAAGGATGTAAAGCATCGTGGGTAGAAGATGGGAAATGAAGTGAAAGACCTCCTGCCTTCTGTCCCCAGATTGCCTCCAGGCTTCTGATTCTGAAAACAGTTGGTCCTACTAAGTGACCCTCATTTTTTGTTGGCTGAATGAGAAAGAGTTTCTTAGTTCCAGAATTGCAAAGAAGAACCTGGGAAGACTGGCACAGAAATGGGGTGGGGTGCAATGTGATACCTTCTCACTCCTGTCAGAATGGCTAAAATTAACAACACGGGAAACAACAGATGTTGATGAGGATGCAGAGAAAGGGGAATCCTCTTGCACTGTCGGTGGGAATGTAAGCTGGTGCAGTCACTCTGGAAAACAGTATGGAGGTTCCTCAAAAAGCTAGAAATGGAACTACCCTTTGATCCAGTAATTGCACTACTAGGTATTTACCCAAAGGATACAATATTTACCCAAAAGATACAAAAATACAAAAGGTTTGAAGGGGGTATATGCATGCACCCTGCTGTTTATAGCAGCATTATCAACAGTTATTGGAACTATGGAGAGAGCCCAAATATCCATCAAAGGATGAATGGATAAAGAAGATGTAGCACACAGACACACACACACAGATATGCACACACACACAATGGAATATTACTCAGCCATCAAAAAGAATGAATGCTAGTGTGTATTGTGTAAGCAAAAATAAGTCAGTCAGAGAAAGACAAATACCATACGATTTCACTCATATGTGGAGTTTAAGAAACAAAACAGGTAATCATAGGGCAGGGGGTGAAAAAAAGAGAGAGAGAGGGAAACAAACCTTAAGAGTCTCTTAAGGACAGAGAACAAACAGAAGGTTGCTGGAGGGGAGGTAGGTAGCGGATGATCTAGATGGGTGATGGGCATTAAGGAGAGCACTTGTTCTGATGTACACTGAGTGTTATGTGTGAGTGACGAATCACTAAATTCTACTCCCGAAATCAATATTACATTCTATGTTAACTAGAAATTAAATAAAATTTTGAAAAGAAAAGAAAAGAAATGGATGGAGTGGAAAGGCGAAAGC
>ML107275.1:0-60571 GCA_003697995.1 Taxidea taxus jeffersonii
TATATATATATATATACATATAACTTATTACTTTTAATATTCATAGAGTTGTCTGTAATTGGAGTGTCTTACTTATTTAAACAGTCTCATTAAATTGCATTCATATGATAATCTATAAGACTGAAGCCACTAGATTGGGATAGAGAGTCACATTTTTATATTTCTCCCATCAATCACTTGAGTAAACGCCTATATTCATCAGGAAACCTAGCATCAGCTCTCTCTCCTTCACTTCCCTCCTCTTTATCTATAAAAACAAAGCAGTCCTGCTGACAGAATACTGGAAAGGGAATTTTGAAAATGCTAACCGCTTACTTGCAGTAATGGCTTTTTATCTGCCCCTGTTTCTCTTGCTCTCACAAAGTTTCAGGCCCAAAGACTGACTGGAGTCACAAAATCTGATCTATGCCTGCTGCAAACAAGCTTGGATCCCTGAAAGTGCAGAAAAGGCAGCTCTGAGAGAGTCACACCTTTCTTCCTAACCTACCTAACAGTTAGCTGGACTTTGAAAGCAATGGTGGCTGTCTTTAGACTTTTCCAGAGTAAGTATTCCCTTACAAGGCTACATACAGGGGTTTCTCTAGGACCTTACTGAGAAGGATACAACCTGCAAACTTCTTACAGTTGGGTTTGAATCACCCTTCGTAACTCTGGGATCCTTTTAGTCCAAATGGCACTTCTATTCTTTGCAAAATCTCTAACATTGAACCTCAAAGAGAAGGTGTGGACTGAGATCCCTGACCCCACTTAGGAGGTTCCCAGATCCAGATACAAACTCACCCACCTCTTCTCCTAGAACACAAAGTGATATTACAGGAGGAAGATTTTCTTTCTCCCCACCTCCCTCCAAAGGGCAAAAAGTTCTGTGATGTTCTTCCTCAAGGAAAATTAGCCCAAGTTTATGTACTTCATGTTATTGTTATATTAAGCTGGTTGGATTGTCATCACAAAATATCTCAGACAGGGTGGCTCAAGCAACAGAAATTCATCTTCTCTGAGTTCTGGAGGCCAGAAGTCCATAATCAATGTTATGGCGAATTCGATTGTGATGAGGACTCTCATCCTGGCTTGTAAATTCCCACTTTCTTTCTGTGTCCCTTTGACCCTTTGTTGTATGTGCTTGCAGTCAGAGCTCTGTGTCCATTTTTCTTCTTACAAGGATCCTAGCCTTGTTGGATTAGGGCCCCACCCTTATGACTTCATTTAACCTCATTTAGATAACTCCCTATGTTTGAATACAGTCAAATTGGGGATTAGAGCTTCAACATATTAATTTTGGGGGACACAATTCAATCCACAGCAATTGGTATTAGGCTTTGGTACATATGACCCTAACACACTCTTCGTATCACAAGGAAAGTTGGCTGTTAGTATGGTAAATTAAGCTGACATTCACACCCATACATACACAAAACTTATATTCACAAAGTATCAGTTAAGAACAAATTTTCAAAGGCCATGTAAGTAACTGTATTATAATTCTAAACCATTATTGCCAACATCTATAAAACAGCAATACTAATACCTACTTCTCAAGAGTTACAATTTTTCCTCAACTCTCCTTAGTAGATATAATTTTTTCCCATCCACATCCTTCCGATACTTTTTGCATAGCTCAATTCAAGCAATGATACTTTATAATTGTTTTTTCTATCCTACTCAAGATTTTTGAAGGCCAGAACTATATCTTCTTATCTTTGAAAAGCAGGCTTTATATCAGGACCTTGCAATACTCTAGGCATCCAATAAATATTTATTGTACCAAATAACTAATTAGCTTCAAGTCAATGTGGTTTTTAAGCATGAACAATACATGGTAAGAAATAATGGTTAGCAAATCTAAGATTGTGTTTGTGTCATTTAACACTAATAATTTAATAATTTTTAATCTGTTATTACATAATATTCTTTTCAAATTTACCAAAAATTCATATTAAGCTCTCACATGATGCATTTGAAAGGGGAAACCAGATACAAGATTTTTTTTTTTTGTATTAATAGTATTCAAAGTGAACTCTAGGGTTTTAAACCAACAATGATTGTTCTTTATAACATTTTAAAAATGCTCTGAGTTAAAGAATATTTGAATTATTTCCCTCTGTACAAATAAATGCTTGCTCACCTTTAATATTTACTGATAATATATATTATCTAGTCAGACCTGAAGACTGACCACCAACTTTAATTCCTTACAAGTAATAATTCTAGGAGTTTCATGTGCGAGTCGTTAAAGAGGCAGGAAAAGAAAAAGTGGTCATAATTCTGTGTAAGAACAATCCATTCCAACATAAAAATTTTAACTGGAATCATACACACTCAAAGTGGCAGGAACTGCAGGGAATCAAGCTAACATTTACCGGCCATGTATTATGTGCTTGGGATGGCCTATGTTATCTATTGTAATTTTCACAACAATCATATCAGGGGTGGATTCTATCCATTTGAGGGTAGTTAAGAAAATAAAGTTCAGAGAGTTTAAATAACTCAGTGCCTCAATGTCACACAGCCAGTAAGTAACCAAAGCCAAATTCAAATTCAGATATATCCGATTCCAGAACTCATGATCTACATCAGTAGGAATGATATTACAATGCAGTAGTTCTCTCTCTCAGAACATTTGTGCCTTTTCTAAAGAGAAGGGAGTATTAAGTGGGAATTTTCATTACCAAATTCTAAGCGCTCACTGTTCTATTTTAAAATTCATATCAGTCATAAAATAGGACATATCTAATAACTTTGCCTTTATTCAGCCTCTCTCCCTTGGAAGTATGCACCATGGTCCTGAATTTCTTTATCTCCACTTAGTTCACACACAGAAAATGTCTTTTGGTGATCTTGGTAATCTACTAGGTAGCAATATATTGTAAAACTACTTACTGAATGTCATATTGTGCATGATTTAATCATTCTCAACTCCATATCCTTCTGCATTTCCTCCTGTGGCAACAGGGTTAGAAACTTGCAAACTATATTTTAGAGACACTTTGCCAAGCTAGAGGATTAAGTGCCAACCTTTCTTAAATTCTAACATTAAGCAGTATTAGCAGAGGTTTGAAAAGGAGGTACCGAGAGACTTGCAAATATTGGCCCAACACTGTTGGCATCCCCACTTCAGGGCTTTTGAAAGGAACAGCCTGGCAGTTCTCAAGGTACCTAGATGGCTCTGTTGGTTAAGCGAGGACTCTTGATTTTGGCTCAGGTCATGAACTCAGGTTCAAGAGATAGAGGCCACTGTTTGGTTCTACACTGGAGCCTGCTTAAGATTTTATCCCTCTCCCTCTACACCTAGCCCTGCCTGCCCCACATGTGAGTGCTCTGTCTTAAAAAAAGAAAGGAAAAGAAAAGAAAAGAATAGAGAAAGAAAGAAAGAAGCAGCCCTGCGGGTTTAACACAAGCAGAAGATCAGAGAAGTTTCTCCAGCATCTAAGAAGCCATTGGTGGCTCATGGGTTCCAGCACAATATGGCAGCAGCTCCCTGGTATTCTGCTTCTGTTTCTCCAGTCTTTTCAACAGTTTTGTAACCAATTCTTTGCATCAAACTTTACTTGGCTTGAACTACCTAAAGCGTTGTTTAATAACCTAACCGAAAACACAAGATATTGCCTTTCCTTTCCTTATCTATATCCCATATTTGTTAAAGGAGAGTTATGAATTTTAAACTCATTAATCTTTGACACATTAAAATTTAAAGAATAAATTTCTAGTAAGAAGCACATCATATATCTTTATAAGACTTAACTGTTTTTTTTTTTTAAATGTACTAGTGTTTCAGGAGTTCATAAAAATTCTTGTCACTGGATTAAAACTATTTTCTTTCTTTATAGAACTGTGAAATGGAGGACATTTAGTCCTGTGAAGTTTGAACCCAAGTTATTTAAGTACTTGCAGACTGACTGAGCATTTACAGTATATGATTTTAAAAGAACACTGAATCTGGATAATTCTCTTTCAAGCATATTACTGTGTGAAATGCAATGTTTTGGAATTAATTTATTTCCTTCTGCACTCAGAATCTCCTTAGCAGAAAAAAATGAGTCCTGGCATGGATGAATTCTAAGGTCTTTTTTAGTCCTCAAATCTTTACTTTGTTCTATTTTATATGTTAATTGAAAAGTTATATCTGAGTTATTACTGTGCTCCACAAGTTCTATCTCTGGTTCTTCTCTATGCTAACACATATCATGAGCAAGTGCCTTTATCTCTGAGTCTCACCTCTTCATTTATCACGAGAGATTTGAAATAGATGGTATCTATGTTTCCTGCTTACTCTAAAACCATCTTTGGTTCCAGTTTAACCGTTCTTCGTTTTGAGCAATAATTAATTTGATTTATCATATGGCTTGAAACTTGGTTTTCTTATTCATAAAACTGAAATAATTAGAATCAAATGAAATGTCAGACGTAAAAGTGATTTATGCAAAACACTACAATATAATATCATGATTCTGTTATTTAGTATAGCAGGTGAACGTACATCTGAGGCGTTTATACGTTGACATGCACCCATCTAATTTTATTAAGGTATCTAGGTTTTACAACACTTTCTTTGAAGTTGAGCAATTTCTAGTGGCAGTCACCCTTATATGGATTTGTCACTTTATCTCATTAGAGTTAATAAAAGCCAAGGCTACTAAGTGAAGAAATTGGGCCTTTTATTTAGGACACAGGTATCTGGCCAACACCCAACTAGTCAGCCAGTCAAATACTGTTTAATTAATTAAGAGCTTGGAGCCGCCTATTGAAGCCGGGTGACTAATTAGACACATTATTATGTAAGTCCTACAAAAGTTAAAAGTGCCATTTTAAGCTCTCCTGGAGAAGCAAAAGAACATAGAACCCTAGAGCTGAAATGGAGTCTCTGCTTCTGGGCTTTTCCTAAACCAAACAAGGTAGTTATTTCTTCTATATTCAAAATCTTTAAGATAGGTTATTTCACAACCCACAACACCAACACACATGATTTAAAAGATTCTGTGAGAAGTTATATCCATTCCAATTTTTAGACATGATTTCTATTACCGTGAACAAATAAGACAGAAAGAATTTCAGAAGACAGACACTCACTAGAGTCATAAGAATTATATTAGTAATAATGCCTTTGGAGTTCACTTTAATCACTTATTTTCTACTGACCTTTGGAGGTTTTCTACCTTCTGCCATAAACAGCTCAGTACTGAGTAGCACCTTTTTGCCTTGTCTTAATCGTCTGAAGATTCTCATCTCAGGTCTGATTTTACTCGTCTGGCCAGTTTTAATTATTTTTAAGCCCTCAGTTGTCTGGACAAAACGGGCTCTGTATCCTAGTCTTTCTCCATTAATTGAGAATGGGGTTTTGAGTAAATCAGATAAACTGACTGACTATAACAAGCCACATAGTGTGTTATTTCCTTACAGATGACCATATAAGTGGTGACAAATCAGCTCAAAGTCAAGTATCTGTGTCTAATCCAACATCTAGAACCTGAGCTCTGCTGTGCTTTTTTTTGCAGGCCCTGGGGGAAACTGGCTCTTACTAGCACAGATGTGTATGATAATTATACCAGTAAGCCAAAACAATCATTAAAATGTGAAGAATAAACTTCTGGTAATAAGAATACAACACACAGGGGCACCTGGGTGGCTCAGTGGGTTAAAGCCTCTGCCTTCAGCTCTGGTCATGATCCCAGGGTCCTGGGATCGGGCCCCGCATTGGGCTCCCTGCTCAGCGGGGAGCCTGCTTCCACCTCTGGCTATCTCTGCCTGCCTCTCTGCCTACTTGTGGTCTCTGTCTGTCAAATAGATAAATTTAAAAAAAATCATTTAAAAAAAAAAGAATGCAACACACAGGCACAAAATAATATTTTTGAAAAAAAAATCCCTTTAAACTTATATCTAATGGAAAATGAGAATGCATTATTATCATTTTTTTTTTCATTTTGGGGATCAAAAACTGAAACTTGGATTAAGTAATTTATCCAAGATCTTTACCAGAAAATGGCAGAGCTGTGACCTGGACCCCTGTCTATGTAGCTTCAAAACTCATGATCGTAATCCATGTATCTACTACCCTTTTAATGAAGTCAGGAGAAAGGACAGAAAAGTTCATTTAATAACAAAAAAACTTGAATGTAGTTTTGGGGACAGTGGGGGAAAAACAGGGTGGGGGAGGGGTGGAAAAATGTAGTCAAGAGGTACAAACTTCCAGTAACAAGATAAATAAGTACTGGAGATAGAAAGCACAGGATGATGACTATATTTAACACTGCTCTATGAAACACATAAAATTTGTTAAGGGAGCAACTCCTAAGAGTTGTCACCATAAGGAAAATTATTCATTTTTCTTTTTTTTTGTTTCTCTTTCCATTGTGTCTATATGAGATAATGGCCAGCAACTAAAGTTATGATAATTATTTCACAATATCTGTAAGTGAAACTATTATGCTATACACCTTAAGCTTACAGTGATTCATGCCAGTTATACCTCAGTAAAACTGAGGAAAATTTCAGTTAAAAAAATTCCTAATACAAAGAGAGGCTGGGTCTACGAATAAACTAGAACAAGAATTGATATGTTTCTTTCATTTGTTTCTTCCTTTTCTCTTTCAAAAAAGGGTTTTTCCTCAATATACAGGCTCTAAAACTATTAAGCTATTGATCAACCCAACCCAACCCAACCACAGATCATAATCCTCCTTTGATAAGAATATTCATTCAGTCTTTCATTAAGCATAATGTACCATCTTCCATGTTGATTTTTCATATGTTAATCAAAATATGTAAGGAAATAGACATCTATTAATTTGGGGCAAGCTTCATATTCATAAATGAGTGAAAGGACATACTAACTATTCCTACCATCAAAACTCATTTTTACACATTATATCTTTTAAGAAAAGTAACCATCTTCCTTCTATGAAAACTTCCTACTGGTTCAGAAAAAAACTGATATAAGCTCAGATTTATTAAAAGTATAATTTTCAGGGGTGCCTGGGTGGCTCAGTGGGTGAAGCCTCTGCCTTCGGCTCAGGTCATGATCTCAGGGTCCTGGGATCTAGCCCCGCAGTTGGACTTTCTGCTCAGTGGGGAGCCTGCTTCACCCTCTCTCTCTGCCTGCCTCTCTGCCTACTTGTGATCTCTCTCTTTCAGTCAAATAAATTAATAAAATATTTTTAAAAAGTATAATTTTCAAAAAACTGAAATACATGAATCTCATGGAAATACATAGTAAGCATATGTCAAAGGTTTAACTTTTTAATGAGGGATCTAGTAGAATTGCAAAGCTGGTCCAAAGGTGGATAGGAAAGACTGCTATCTATAGTTAGTGAATTAAAGAGAGAATGCTGAAATAAAAATAGGATGAGTATAAAACTGGTTGACATCATATAGGGCAATAAAACCATAACCTTTTGTGTTATCTTTCTACCAGATAAAATCATTTGTTTTGCTTTCTGAACAAAAATCATTTGCAACTTTACCTTTTTAAAAAAACAATTTAACATTTAGCTTCATAAAATTTGGGCCCAATCAATTATAAATAGCATGTTTAAAAAAATGCATTATTCCAGAGAACTGGACAATCTTTGGGAGGAACTATTAGACAATGCTTTGCTCTATCACTGAAAAGACATGCACTCATCATTTTGTCTTATTTTCAAGTTGAGATAATTTTTCATATTATTATTTACCCTGTACAAAAAATAATACTTTGGGGCGCCTGGGTGGCTTGGTTGGTTAAGCAACTGTTTTTAGCTCAGGTCATGATCCCGGAGTCCTGGGATCGAGTCCCGCATCAGGCTCCCAGCTCCACGGGGAGTCTGCTTCTCCCTCTGACCTTCTCCCCTCTCATGCTCTCTCTCACTCTCTCTTTCTGAAATAAATAAATAAAATCTTAAAAATTTTTTTTTTAAAAATTTAAAAAAGATAAATTATCCCTTTATTTATTTTTTTAAAAAGATTTTATTTATTCATTTGGCAGATAGAGATCACAGGTTGGCAAAGAGGCAGGCAGAGAGAGAGAGGAGGAAGCAGAGAGCTCAATGCGGGGCTTGAACCCAGGACCCTGGGATCATGACCTGAGCTGAAGGCAGAGGCTTTAACCCACTAAGCCAATTATCCCACCCAGGTGTCCCTAAATTATCCCCTTAAAAAAAATAATACTTTGTCTAATACTATGTGTCTATGTATGCAATATTTTACTTAGTTCTCATAAATATCAATAAGCATAAAGCTTTTTAGGAAACTGATTATTTGCTTGGAAAACATTTTTTTAAGATTTTATTTATTTATTTGACACACAGAGAGAAAGCACCTGCAAAGGAAGCAGCAGGTAGAGGGAGAGGGAGAACCAGGCTCTCTGCAAAGCAGGGAGCCAATGCAGGACTGGATCCCAGGACTCTGGGATCACCACCTGAGCCAAAAGCAGATGCTTAACCATCTGAGCCACCCAGGAGCCCCTGGAAAACGTTCTTATGAGAATAAATTTCAAGGAGTTTGAATATTTTGAGGATTATTGAGATATAGAGCCAAATTCATTTCTACAAAGGATATGGCTATCTGCACTATTCATATAGAGAAGTCTCTTACTATCATACTGTTAGAGTTGGGCATCACATTTTAAAAATCATGCATTCTGGTAGATGCAAAATAAAAAACCTCATTCCAATTTACCTATGTATATGTGGTTACTTATAGAGTTGATATTTTAAAACATGGTTTTATTATTTTCTTTTAAAATTGTTATTTGCTTATTTTTCTATTTAGGTATCAGTGCCAATGTTTTCTATTACTTTCTTTCAGCTTTTAATATCTAAGGGATATTAACCCTTTGTGTTTTATTCTTATACATCAAAGAGCTTGTCATAAATAGTATTAATAGAATATTTTATGTGAGGAATAATAACATCCTAAATGAGATTCATCTGTACTAAATTGAAACTCAACGTAAGATTATGCTAATAAAGATATAGTGTTGTTTCCTCTTGTTCCATTAAAACTCTCTTAATGAAAAATGTTTTATGTGAAAACTATATATACAAGTAATGTTAATAAGGGTGGAGAACTGAAACTAGAGGAAATACAGGGATATTTATAAATCCAAAATTCTTTGTAAATTGACTACAAAGATTATATTAATAAGTAAAGAGTATAGCTTTAGGGGATTACATTTTGAACAATTTAGAATAACTGGGCAATCTTCCACAATAGTTCATATCATTGTTTTTGTGATGTGTTTGTAACATAAAATAAAAACTGAAACCAAAGTATACCCAGCATTATTTATATTAAATAATGTGTGTATATGTAGTAATATATATGTATAAAACAATACATCATCGGTGTTTTTGGTATTTCAAAGGTTTTCTCTGGTAACACTACTATAGATCCATTGAAAAGATGGGTATACTTTCTTAAAATTATCCATTCTTCCAATAACTGAAAAAAAAAAAGGTCATTGAATTGTCCTACAATAACCACTGAAGGCAGTGGTTATTGTAATGTCTTCTAATTTATAACAACTTGGAATGTATATGTAATACTTATGAACAATTACAAACAATACATAACAGATTTAAAGTAGCATGATGTCACATAAAATGCATGTATGTTTATATACATATAGAAATACACATGTATATCATATGGAGAACAAGAGAGCAATTATAGTAAATATTGGAAAAGCATGATTTTTTGGAACTCCGTAGAACCTTGCCTGAAGTGATGCATGTAAGAGTTAGAGAAACCCTTGACGTCACTTTTTTTGTTTGCTGTTGTTACTGGGTGCCATTCAAGCTCTCTGCCAAGATCCAGATATCTCCTAGCTTGAAGTGTGAGTCAGAATGAACCCATAGTCCTTCGATTTCCTTTCCCTCGCTCCCTCCTCTAGCTGCGGAAGCCAAAGATTGGAAGCTGGACGTTGCCCGGGGGGGTGGGAAAGGGGGGAAGGTGAAGAGGCGGGGGAAGGACCGACGGGAAGGGAGTTGGTCTGGGGGCCGACACCCCAGAAAGAACGCACTGGGAAAATTCTCCCGGCCTTGGTTCCTGGACTGCGCTTTCCCCTGGCGTGGCGGGCGCGGGAGAACTGGGTGGCCCCTGGGCCGAGCCACTCGCACCGACGTCAGCTCGCCCAGCTCCGCCCGGGTTGCGCGGGTCGTGGGTTCGAGCTCGCGTGGCACTCGGTGATGCCCGCTGTCAGCCCTCGACCTGCGCTGCACACTTCGAGTTCCACGAAGTCCTCCGGGCGCGTCCTCTCTCATTTACTCGTTGAGAGGCAGGAGCAAACAGTTGGCTCTTCCTTCAAACTCGGAGGGCCCCAAAGGATCAGTAAATGCCAAAGACCCGGCAGGGGTCTGTGTAAACGCCTCCGGAGTCGGACCCCAAATCCCGGCTGGTTCTTTACTGCCGATGCTGTCATCGGTCCGCGCTGGAGCCCTTTGGTCCTTCAGCTCCTCCAACTTTTGGAGCAGAGGAGATGGGGGTTGATCTTAGGCTCCAGTTTCCAAGTGACCTCTGAGTCTACCTTGATTCAGTCTTGGGCTTGGCTCCTCCTCAACGTACTTTACAGCCCTGACGCGCCCCCCGCCCCCCCCCCCCCCCCGCCCCCCCCAGCGGGGGATTTTTGTGTCGAATCCGTCGACGAAAAGTTCTTGGCCCTCACTCTCGCTTGCCACGATCAGATTACTGTTCACAGACTGGAGCTGGCTGGGAGGTAGGGGTATATTTACTTTTAATCCTTTTGTGTGTTTAGTTCACCTTGTGTGATTGGGTGTGGAGAGCGGGGGAGGGGGGGTTTCCAAATGGAGTGAAATTCCCATTCCACTGGTATTACCATGCCCGTAGGGTTGGGAGTTCTTAAAGTTTAGCAAGTCTGCAAATAACTACAGAACACAATAGAGTCCCCCTCCCTTCCCCTCTCTCTCTCTCTCTCTCCTCTTTTTTTTTTTTTTTTTCTTTTCCTGCTTCCAAACGCCTTCTTCGAGGCTGAAGCTGGGCAGGTCTCCAAAGGTGCAGCAACCACAACAATCCAGCAGCTCAAAGTTAGGCAGCAGTTGCACAACTTCTAGCAACTCTCTTAGCCGGCTGCTAATGAGCTGAAAGCCAGGGACGTTTGAGGAGGTGAAGAGGAAACTTTCAGTCCTCTTCCCTTCACCGAGAAATCCAGATATCCATCCCCCACCCCTATCTCCAGATAACTTTGAGACAAGACCCTTTCTCTTCGCTGGCCCGGTGGACCATGGCTCCCTTTGGGAGAAACTTGCTAAAGACTCGGCATAAAAACAGGTAAAGGGCGGGGGGGGGGGGCGCGGTGTGAGGGGAGCTTCTGTGTGAAAGTAGGTGTTTTGTTGCAATTAGATTCTGATGAAAATTGCTACGAGTGGGAAAAGCCCTAGGGAATGAAGTTCTGTATTTATATTCAGCTGGCTAGGCTATTATTCCACCTCAAGGATCATTGATATATCACCAAAATTTCTTTGTGTTGCCTTGCGTATTTGAGTGTAGTGGGAAGGCAAGGTTTCATTTTGGTCCAGACAGAATTTTAGCATAGTATAGGAAGTGTTAACATTTTGATGAAGATATAACCAGAATTTATTAGCCACTAATTAGAACAAAAAACACAGCTGCTTGATACAATCCGGAAACAATGCTTTGGCTCCCCTTCGAGTAGGGACATTCCTAAAACCTGGAAAGTTCCCAAAGTGAAAATACTCTGTAGAGAAACTTTTTGTGAACTGATTGTTTCAAATATCTTTGAGAGCTTTAGGTGGTTTTAGGGGTTTAGGCACCAAAGGAGGGTTCAAGCAGCTCTCCTTCTTAATCCGTATTGCTACAGTTTTACTTCGGTTTGATCTGTTTTTTTGCTATTCCAAGTCTGCAGTGCCCTTAGTGTAAATGTATAAATAAATGTTTTTCTCTTTCTCTCTCCCTCTCTCTGTTACTGTCTCTCTCTCTCTCACACGCACACAGATTTTTCTTGAGCCAGTATGTGTTTCTGTCTTACTAAATATTTTATTAACATCCCAAATGTTACATTTATATGCTAAAACAATGTGAGGATAATTTTAGACATGGGCTTTACTGTTAGTATATTTATTTTGAAATAAGGGCTTTTCCATAACTCTTCTCTCCATCAGGCTTGTTAGTACTTGTCATAATTTACTCGGGGTAAATTTAAAAGCATACAATTACATGGTAGGAAATGACACAATTATTTTAAAGTGTCTGCTTGATAATTTATGATGATACAATTTTAAAGTAAATCTCCACATTTTGTGCCTAAATGTCTACTTGAAAAATTATGGGTTTAATTTGTTCTAAATGTATTCATGATTGAGTTCATTAAGTTTGCTTAAGAAAGGAAAACAACAATAATCAATACTATGAAACTCTCTAAACCAGTTTTATTTGCTAATAATTTGGTAATTTACCACATGTATGGCATTTCTGGCAGTTAGTGAAACTACATGTTAAAATAAAGAAATATGTCTGGATATTCTTTTAAAAAAGTTAGTGATGGTTACTAAAAATAGGCTTGTAATTTAGTGGTGTCAACGCATTAAAAAATAATTCCAAAGCCTTCCCCTGCCAATAGAAAAGCCTTACTACTTTTTAAATGATTACACAGTAGCATTATTTCTGAAGTATGTTTATAAGAATGCCATCAAAATATATAAAAATTAGTTGGGGAAAGTTCATGGTCTTATAAAACAATTTAAGTTCCTGGCATGCTGATCCTTCTAAATACACCCTAATAGATCAGGGTTGTTTTGTGTATGTGTGTTCTTTTTTTTTATTTTGATTATTATTAATTCTAGAATTCTGTCATTTGTGTGCCAAATAAACAGGTCAGTATAAATAACTGTGTGTGCACCCCTGTGAGTTTCCCTCACGGAAGTACATGTCCACTTAGTTATCTCAATTTTGCCAGTTTCATCTACCCATAAAACTGACTTTCATTCAGGGAGGTGAGTATACAGTTTTTAATATGACATTTTCTATGCAAAATTATGAAAAAATGGAAAGAAATAACAACAAATAATGAGGAGTTTAACAGTGTTTCAAGTTTTTCTGAGAAAATTGAATGGTGTTCCCAATGGTGATGCTTTATTAGGAATGTGTTTTGATGCAAGTGGTAATAGTGAGAATATATGTAAGTCGCTCTGATAATTGAGTGCTTCCCTTTATAAATTTGTATCTTCCCATACTTAAGAATTTGTAAGCCACAGCAGTGGTCAGAGATAAAAATATGAGTGTCTCAAACTAAGCAGTCCATAAGCCATGTGGTATATTGAAATAGAATTAACGTGCATTTATTTTCTCAGCGTCCAGTAATTACCATAGATGAGGTATTTTTGTTTTGTTCTGCTTTGTTTTTGTACCTTCTCAAAGGTGAAACTACACATGAAACTTAGTGACATGATTAAGTCTATCCATTTTGCTTCTCCAGTTCCATAATGATTTAAATAATCTTACTTGGGCATACTGAAACTAAGTATCTTTCCTTAAATGACAAGTGATTTACTTTGATAGTAAATGTGATTGATGATAAAACATTTATCTGATAACAGTTAAGGCATTCCTCAAATATACAAAATAGAATGCAAAGGAAGAATTTGAGCAATGCTTTTGTATATCTTGTGAAATATAATTTATACAAGTGAAAGAGCTGCTTGAACATAATTGCATCTTTGTAAGCAGGAAAAAAATATAGATTACTAGAAGGAATCTTAGGAATTTTAGATCATAAAATTTTGACAAAGTTTGTTTATTGAACTTTTCTGCATCTGTTCTCTTTCTGTCTTTTCCAAGTATGAGGCATAAAATCTTTTAGAAAATACAAGTTGTAAAGCTTAGAGAGAGCAGTGCCATATCTGTCTAGTCACCATTGTGTTTTTATGCCTAGGACAGTGCCTGGCATATTCTGGACCCATGATATAGTTATTTACATAATTTGTAAGTTAAATTATAAAAACATAGTTACTATTTTATTCTCTATTCATCTTCTGAGCTCGGTTAGTATTGTATGGAAGTTAATATACTTCATAAAGGATTGGTTGACATTTGATATAATCCAAAACCCAAGGAGATAGACAAATAATTTTATGGAATTGGACACCAAGTTAATCCTACCCCACTATATGATCTTTTCTAAATTTTAAGAAGCATTTAAATTTTAAAAATGGGGCAACAGTCTTTGGGGAATTTGAGAATAATGCATGGTCACAAATGATGGTATTATGGTGCACAAACTTTGTAAGCTTTTCATTTCTAACTTTCATAGAAGTAAAAGAAATGGAGCCAATCTTACATCCTTTATATTTGTAATCAGAATTGATCTTTTAATTGTAATAACAATGCCACAAATGCCTCATCAGAAGGAAGAATTTAATTTTGCGGTTATGATAAAAGTTGCTGGCAAGATGGATGTTTTCTCTGAAATTAGAAGTGTGGTGATTTGTGAAATGGAAAATTATCATGTACTATTTTGTCTAACCTCAAATAAACACTTAAAATATTCCTGAAAACGGATTGAGAAATGCACAGTATTTGAGTACATACATCTTTTTAGTTCCCAGGAGTTTCTGAAAGAGATTTCCCCAGATGATACTTTGGTAATTTAAGTAGTTATTAGTTGGCAGGAGATAGCCCATTAGGAACAATGACTGGAATGCTTTATTCCTGGCCAAAAAATACCAAGAGTACTGAAGGCAGTGAAATTGAGCTCTAGGTTAAATCTTGAATTGTTATTCAAATGAGTAAAGTCAACTTAGAAATCCACTGTATAAGAGGTTGTATTATGTACTATATCAATTCATGAAACATGTCAAAGTGAAAGGTTCTTAAATGGACTTTTTGAAAAAAAAAAAAGTTTAAAAGTTTGTAGCTGGTTAACAATTTTATTTACAGAACATCTTTATTACCTGGACTGCATAACTTAGAAAGCTATAATGTTATTTGATTGGTATATGGTTCCAGGAGATCTGATAATAGCTCTAAAAATTTAGAAAAATGTGGCTCTCTTCTTTTAATTTTAGTTCTGAAAACAGAGTAAAGTTGAGGAGCGGATGTATTTACCTCTTTGAGAACTATGTGGATACCAGTTCTTGATAGGGAATCTCTTTGTCTCTAGCATATTGGCTTTTTAAATGAGGCAATATGTTATCTGTATTATGTATATGTGAAAGAAACAAGTTCAACATGCGTCTGTGCTCTAATTTTCTTTAATGTCTATTTTCTTAGGAATTTTTAAAGACATCTTTTTGGCAAAACACATATAACACATACAACATTTCCTTTTTTTTTTTTTAAGAGTTTTAAAATTTATTTGATGGGGATGGGGGAGAGAGAGAGTGCACATGAGCAGGGGCAGAGGGAGAGGGAGAAGCAGGCTCCCTGCTGAGCAAGGAGCCCATTTGGAAATCCATCCCAGGACCCTGGGAGGCAGACGCTTAATGACTGAGCCACCCAGGCATCCCTAACATTTCCTTTTTTAAACAAATAGATTCCATTCCTGTGTAACTTGTTTTAATTCTATACCTTCTAGAGAAAGTTTGCATATTTGTTGATTATCATTTAAGAAAACTTACTAATGTAGATGGTCACCCAAGGGCAAAGTAATTATGTTATATAAATGGAATAGAATCATGGATATGTGCTCAGCATTGGCAGTGAGAAGCAAGATATTTCAAGAATAAGAATGATCAATGGGTATTAAATTTGCTGACAAACAAGGAAAGTTATCCTCAAAGGTTTATATCTGCAGGCTAGAATGGCCTCTGTTTTTATAAATAAAGTGACTTAAGATATCTATAAAAAAATTCTCATTTGTAGACTCAGTGGGAGCAGGGATCTTACCTATCTTGTTCCTTTCTAGGTATTCAGTGAGAGTTGGTTCTCAGATATTTGTTGATTGAATAAATGAATTCAGCATATACTCTTCAAATACGTCTGGTCCCCATAGAGTACTTGGATCAGAGTATCAGTACATGCATACCTAACTTAAAGAATGAATCCGGAAGTTCAAGATTGACCTCTCATTATTCCTGCTCTTAGGCTCAACTCCTTGCTTTCCAATGGTGAAGGGCCATATCTGACAAACAGACTTTACTGAGCTTCTGCTAGTAAATAAACAAAGAAACAGTGTAACTCATCTCACAGACATGCTCTTGCTTCCCTTCATGTGCATTGAGTGCAACCATGTATATCAGTAAGGTTTGCCCTAGGATAGTGAGTGGCTACTATAGATCCCAGTGCTAAGTGTGTAGGATCTCCTCCTTCTTTTGGGATAAGAGGGAAATAGGATTAGGAAATATTTGTTTTCTTACATGATATGAGGATTTGTTCTCCTTCTATAGGATAATTATAGTTCATGAGACAAAGGAAAATTCTAGAAATAGGCAGGAAAATATCTTGGTTAAGAATTCCAGCAGAGGGACGCCTGGGTGGCTCAGTTGGTTAAGCAGCTGCCTTCGGCTCAGGTCATGATCCCAGCGTCCTGGGATCGAGTCCCACATCGGGCTCCTTGCTCAGCAGGGAGCCTGCTTCTCCCTCTGCCTCTGCCTACCACTCTGTCTGCCTGTGCTCACTCTCTCTCTCTAAATAAATAAATAAAATCTTAAAAAAAAAAAAAAAAGAATTCCAGCAGACATTGGGTTCTATCTCAGATATGCCATTATTAATTGTGGGCCCTGGGGCAAATATTTACTCTTTTTAATATAACAACACCACCAATAATAACAGCATGCAAGGGAAAATCCAAGTTTGATGATTAGAGGAGGGTTGCTCTTTAATACGCAATTATGAATAAAAGTATTACTAAGGTTGTTCTGGGGAAGACAGCTGTGCAAATGAGGCAGCAACCCTTATGCTTAAGCTTCATGAGCTTCAGGGTAAATCCAGCTCTGCTAACACTTCTAACACCATGTGGCACTGTTCTGAGTGATTTACATAATACTTAAAGTAATGCTGTGAAGAAGAAACTATTATTTCCCCCATTTTACATTTGAAGCAATTAAGACATAGAGCAGTGCAAGAATAAATAAGTAACAGAGACAGGATTTGAACCCATGCATTTAACCATTTCTGCATGGCTTGTTTAGGACTGAGTTTTCTCATCTCTAAAATAGAGTTAATCCTAAACCGTCAAGTATGAGATTAAATCTGGTTATATTTAAAAGACAGCACAGTACAAGGAGGATAGTAATAAAAGCTCAATAAATATTCACCCCTTGTTCAGGCCTGTAGGATTGAAATGCTATGAAGTATATCTAAGTTTTTAATACTTAAACGCGGTATGATATTTTGGTCTTGGAAATCTCAACTCAGAACTTCTATATTACCACTGATCTCTTTTCCTCTGTAGATAGAAAGAGGTATATTATAAATTGCTGAATATGATTAGAATGAGTCTATCAGTGTTGTA
The DNA here is from genome assembly GCA_003697995.1 of Taxidea taxus jeffersonii. Classification (NCBI taxonomy): domain Eukaryota; kingdom Metazoa; phylum Chordata; class Mammalia; order Carnivora; family Mustelidae; genus Taxidea; species Taxidea taxus. Next base: position 17,396 of record ML107275.1, read on the forward strand.
CAAAACTATCTTTGGATCTTGATGAAATATTTGAATTCTGACAGCTTTTAGGTTTTATTTCCATTCCTCTTTGCACCAAATTGTGAGACCATTAATGATTTGGCAATGTGTAGCATACTGTAGTTTATGGGATTTCCTTATGTGTCCTTGAGGAGCTTTGATAAAAAGAAAGAATGCATACTTTAAATATTTAGTCTTATCTTTGTCTAATAAAATGAGAGATTGAATTAGATTTTTAAAATTAAAAAAATTTTAAAAATATTTTATTTGAGAGACAGAGTGCACTAAAGAAAGAGCAGGAGAGTGGGTGCAGGGTGGGGGAGATAATTAGACTCCCCTGCTGAGCAGGGAGCCTAAGGCAGCATGGGGGTTTGATCCCAGGACTCTGGGATCCTGACCTGAACCAAAGGCAGATGCCTAGTCCACTGAACCACCTAGGTACCCCTGAATTAGATTTTTAAACTCCCTTTAATTTCTAAAGTTCTATGATTCTAAAATACCCTCTGCTGAGTAGAATTTAATTCTCTTGTCTTGCTTGTTTACCTTTTCAAGATAACTTTTAAAAATGGAATTAAAAGATTTTTTTTTGGTGTATAATTTTATTTTGCCTAAAACATGATGCACTGACACATAACTTCTACCACAAAAGGTAGCATTATGGTAAAAATCAAATGTGTTTATTTTCACTTATTAAAAGATGTGATTACTTTATAAATTATAATATCTAGGAATTACTGAGTGTTTGCTATTTGCTAAGCACAATTTTTAAGTTTAATAATGTGAATATATGAATGTTATGAGTAGCTATCTTTTTATTTTAGTTCTTTAAGACTGGTAGTCTGTGTATTTGGTATCGTACCAGACATGCAAAGACACAACCTCATTCCTAAGAGATTAAACTAATTGAGAGAACAGCACTGTAGTTAAATATCTCAAGCATGAACTTTCTTTTAAATCACTCTTCCATGGGAAACTGTCTTTGACAAGGTAGGTAAAATCACAGTCTTTATGATGCAATTAAGAAGATTAGAGTGTACTCTCTTGCAGTGTAAAAGGCTTTTCCTTTGTACAGTAGGTGCTCAATAAATGGTTTTGATTACCTCTAAGTAGAAGTACATAACAGAGGAGTACATGGAGGTAAAGAAAAATAAAAGGAGCATCATCATAATTAGATAGCATTTATTATTAAACTCCCACAGTTAGGTGACAGGCTTGGACAAGAGTAGGGAACACAATAAGATGTATAAAAAGATGTAGGAGGGGGTTGAATCACACAATGGTAAGACTGACTACGATAGGATAATCAAAAGATAAGGATCGAGAAGCAGACAGAAATATGGTCAGTTTGGCAAGAATCCATAATGTTGATTGGGTTGTTTAAAAAAAAAAAGAATTTTACAATTGAGGAAGTGTACAGAAAAGATTTTAAGAATGTGTTTATACAGCAGCATTAGACTTACAACTACAGTTGACTGTTGTTCCTTCTGATAATCCTATTAAATTGGTCAGTTTATCAGTTCATAAAACTGAGTTATTCTATTTGTGGACATTTTTAATTTTAATTTTAGTTATGCAGATAATGGTCCAACTTCAGCAAGTTTTTATGCTCACTAATTAGGGTATATAATTGATAGGAGTTTTGTGTCTGAGGCTTCTGGATATACTTGCACAGTGTATACTTGTTCTCAACAAATGACTAGCATGTTTTATAGCTACCTCTAGTTACTCCAAGGCTCCTCTTTTACTGTGATATTTTTCAATCCTCTTGGAATTCCCTGCAGTTATCGTTAACTGATGGTACTGAAGATCCAGTAGGAGAGCATTAGTTTGGGGAGACCACAGTCTTTCATAGTAGAGCCCGAGGATACCTATTTTTTTTTAAGATTTTATTTATTTATTTGACAGACAGAGATCACAAGTAGTCAGAAAGGCAGGCAGAGAGAGAGGAGGAAGCAGGCCCCATGCAGAGCAAAGAGCCCAATGCGGGGCTAGATCCCAGGACCCCGGGATCACGACCCGAGCCAAAGGCAGAGGCTTTAACCCACTGAGTCACCCAGGCGCCCCGAGGATACCTATTTTTAGGTCTGCACAAAAGGACCTTACATTTGCCTATAAGCCATGAGGGATGCTATTGAAAAAGCATGAGTGTTTCCATGATGTAGACATAGAATAACTGCAATCTCATATGAAGACAAGAGTCGTACACCATTAGGAAAAGTACTTGTAAGGCTATATTGGACTTTTGAGATTCCATCTTTTTTAATGGTGTGGGAAATTAGGCACTTTTTAGCCGAAGACTACAAAGTATTAGCCTTGGTTTCTTGACTGCCTGGTCTACTCTAATAGTGAAATCCCAAGAATTTCTCTCTAGAACTATTAATAATAGGCATGAAGCTTAGACTAAATTGCTTTTTAAAAAAATGTTGATCATCGTTAGTGGTCCTACCTTTAACTAGGAGAACTTGATGTGATCAGGTTCCAGGATTAAGTGAAATGTCTGCTTGTGCTGTGTTAACACTGTCCACAGTCCAAGCATTCTACAGTACCACTGACTTACCTGCCTAAGCTTCTAAAAACAAAACACTCATCAACTATCCCACTTTGTCAGATTTGGCATCTACTTATATATATTTGCCTTGTGCTGACTCAAGATGATGGTTATTTGATGATTTTTTTTTTTAAATTCAGAAGTATAAATGAACCACACATTTTGCAGGGGGCAGGATGATGAAAGATTAGAGATGAACCAGATATGGATCATGCTTTTAAGGGATTTGCTGATTAGGAGACACACAGACATACATAAATAATTAAAATATAAGGCAGGCATTTATAAAGTATCAATAAAATGCATGTATTCAACAATAAATATTTATTTACCTTGTAATATGGACCACACGTTATTTTAGGTGCTGGGGATGAAATAGTGAGGAAGATAGTCAAGCTCTCTGCTCTCACTGAGCTGGTAGTGCCGAGGAGGACAAGCAGGCAGACAATAAACAAACAGTAAATGAACGAGATGTCCGATAGTGATTATTGATAGGAATTGAAAAAATGAGTGGATGAGGCAGTAAAGGATATCAGGACGAAAAACAGAGAATCAATAGTAACTATAATTTTGGGTCTGAGTAACTGGGAACATAGTTGTATCATCAGGAAAAAGAGAAAGAATGGCAAAGGTGATTTTGGGGAGGGAAAAACATGGGTTGAAGAGTGAAAAATGCAAGGTCTCATTTGTATGTTTCCAAATAATCCACCTCCAAACACCTGGTGTTTGGACACACTGCACCTGAGATGGAACTGTGAAAGCGGCCTTTCATCCAGCCTACTCTGATACCTTCTGACATCCATATATGACTGATTAATATAGAGCGCACAGCACCTGGAAGAGGACTTTAAAGACAAAAGACTGGTTTCCCAGTCAGGGCCTTCAAGCTGACTAATCCTAATGTTAAACCCACTCAATCTCCATGAACCACTTAGCACCCATCTTTTTTTTTTTTTTTTTTTACTTTATTTAAGCTTTATTTAAACATATGATGTAACCCCACCACCCTCACCCAACCCCTCTTCCCCCCACCCCCCTCAGTTTGTTTTATGACATTAAGAGTCTCTTTTGGTTTTTCTCCCTCCCGATCCCATCTTCTTTCATTTTTACTTTTCCTACCACCTTAACTCCCACCCCCGTTGCATCTCCACTTCCTCATATCAGGGAGATCATGTGGTAGTTGTCTTTCTCCAGTTGACTTATTTCGCTAAGCATAATACGCTCTAGTTCCATCCATGTCGTCGCAAATGGTAAGATTTCATTTCTTTTGATGGCTGCATAGTATTCCATCGTATATATATATACCACATCTTCTTTATCCATTCATCTGTTGATGGACATCTAGGTTCTTTCCATAACTTGGCTATTGTGGACATTGCTGCTATAAACATTCGGGTACACGTGCCCCTTTGGATCACTACGTTTGCACCCATCTTTTTAGTGATCCCTTAATCATTACATTTGGTCCAAATGACTTCCAAGCATGGCCATCACTTCCAGGGATTGTAAATTTCTCCTATTTAAAGATTACATGATTTTTTACCTTTTTATCCTCTAGAGAGTCATACGTAGAATTATGTAGGTATGGGCGTTTTAAATAATGTCTTTGTGGTTAGATAATAAATCTAGATTTTTGGTGCAGGTAAATCATCTAGGTCAGAAGTCGGCAAACATTTTGTGAAAGGGCCACATAATCAATGTTTTAGGTTTCCTGGACCATAATGTCACTATGTCAACTACTCAACTTTGTCAATGTAGTATAAGAACAACCGTGGACAATGCATAATTAAATGGGCATGACTGTGTTCCAATAAAACCTTTCTTACAAAAATAGGTGGTGGGACAGTTGTAACTACTAGGTGCTAGCTGACTGAAAAATTCTCTTTGTATACTTCTCCAAAACCTACTTCCACTTTCATGCTGCAAAAAATAAACATTTGCCATCTACTATGGTAGGCACTTAGGCTTCAAGAATGAAAGATTCAGCCCAGGACCTGACTGGCAAACTAGAAAAAAGAAAGGTAGTCCATCAACAGATGAATGGATAAAGAAGATGTGGTGTATATATATACAATGGAATACTATGCAGCCATCAAAAGAAATGAAATCTTACCATTTGCGACGACATGGATGGAACTAGAGCGTATTATGCTTAGCGAAATAAGTCAACTGGAGAAAGACAACTATCACATGATCTCCCTGATATGAGGAAGTGGAGATGCAACAGGGGTGGGGATTAAGGTGGTAGGAAAAGAAAAAATGAAACAAGATGGGATCGGGAGGGAGACAAACCAAAAGAGACTCTTAATGTCATAAAACAAACTGAGGGGGGTGGGGGGGAGAGGGGTGGGGAGAGGGATTGGGAGAGGGGGGATGGGGTTACATTATATGTTTAAATAAAGCTTAAATAAAAAGAAAAAAAAATACTATTACTGAATGTGTCAAGAAAGGGCATCCATTTCCATCTGGGATGGAGGGAAGGGGATTATTCAGAGCAGCTAAGGGAATTTGCCTAATGGAAGGGACATTTAAAGAAGAATAAGAGAGAATAGGGAAAAAGGGTAATTCAGGCAAGGAAGCAAGTTACAGAATGGCCCAGAATGAAAACAAAACTGGCAGATGCAGTTCAATCCAGTCTAGAAACCCAAAGTGTGATATATGTGACAGCGCTTGGAGTTATCAGAGATCAAAGTCAGGGATAACTTGTTGGGTGCATATTAACATGCATAGTAAAGAGTGCTTGGCTATGATTTGGGGAATCAGATCATGGAAGGAATCCTAGGAGTAGGCAAGAAAGAGAGAAAACAGGAGAGAGAGAGAGGGAAAGTCAGAGACAGAGAGGAGAGAGGGGCAGAGAGAGAGAGAGAGATTTTAAAAAGACTTGGAAACCATTTAAAGGCTTTAATCAAGGAAGGTATACGGGCAGATTTGCAGTTTAAAAAGGACAGCCTGGCAATGTCGTGGAGCAAAAATGTGAACTGGGCAAAAGTTTATAATAAAAACAATATTTAATAGCTTACTACAGTAATCTGTTGTGAAACTGAGAGTTGGGAGAATGAATAAGGCAGACTTACTGACTAAAGGGGGATGACATAGAGAAAAGAACCTAGGAAGATCCCAATTTTCAAGCTTGAGAGAAAGGATGGGGGACAGCGATCACATTCAATAACACGAGGAATCAGGAGATGGAATAGCTTGGAATGTGAGAGAAAAGGATGATGAATTAGTTTTGACCAGTCAAATTTGAGGTTCCTGTGAATTATACAATGTAAATATGAAGTAAACATGCAAAAAAGGAGCTTGTGAATATGGGTCTAGAGCTCAAGGGCAAATATATATAGATTTGGGAATATCAGCATACAATTGGCTGATAAAGTTGTGGACAATATTAGAGTCACCCGTAAAATGTGTTTAATGAGACAAAAAATGACTCACAGGAAACTGGGGGATGCCATTTATATCAGTATCAGTACTTATTTATATCATTTCTATCAGCCTTATTGCATAATAAAACATCCTAAAAATTAGTGGTTGAAAACAACTTGTTATTTGTTTTCTTTTTCTTTTTGTTATTTTTAAATTTTTATTTATTTGTTTGCTTGTTTGTTTGATTCTGCGGGTAAACTGGTGGTGGTTCTTCTGCTGGTTTCACCTAGGCTGTTTCAATGAGAGCAGGTTGGTTGGGGTCTAGGTTCAGATGAGACGACTGATATGGCTGGGTCTCTTTCTCCATATGGTCTTTCATCTCGGGCTTTTTCATCAAGCAACAGTACCAGGATGGCATTCCTGGAGGAAAGCAGAAGCTACAAGACTTCTTGAGGCCGGGACTTCAGAACTTTCATATGTGGTTTTCACTGTATGCTACTGGCCATAGCAAATCCCAAGGTCTATCCTGGGGGAGAAAATGGATTCCATCTCTTGATGGAAGGAGCTACAAAAGAATCTAGCCACCCTGCAGGACACATATGCAGAGGAAGCAAGTCCCATCATGCAGGATCTGTGAAGGAGAAGCTAGAAGGGTAAAGCAAGAAGCTTAGAGGGTGAAATCCAGGAGTCAAGACATGAGTTGCTGCAAGAATGGAAAGGAAAGATCACAATGCATAATGTTACAAAGAGGTGAAATCGAATCCATTCCAAAATGGCGGCTAAGTTTGGCAGTTCTGAGATCTCTAACAAGCCTGAGAAGAAATGTGTCTGTTAGGGGTGGGGGGGGGGGGGATAGGGGGGGGGGGGCGGGAAGTTACTTTATGGTAGATTATTGTTACCGAAAAGAGAAGAAATAATGAAAGAAAGTGAGCATGGATTGCTATTTGAGTTTGTGAATGAAAGAGAGTTGATGCAAATATATGGTCATAATAATTGTAGATATATATATTTATTTTTTTAATATTTTATTTATTTATTTGACAGAGAGAGATCACAAGTAGGCAGAGAGGCAGGCAGAGAGAGAGGGAGAAGCAGGCTCCCTGCTGAGCAGAGAGCCCGATGCGGGGCTCCATCCCAGGACCCTGAGATCATGACCTGAGCTGAAGGCAGAGGTTTAAGCCACTGAGCCACCCAGGCGCCCCATAATAATTGTAGATAAAACGTGACAGGATAGTGGGAAGGACCAGAGGAAAAGGAAGAGGATAAAAAGAGTTTAAGAAGGGGTACACTTTGAAGCATAGTTCTAGAGGAGGTGGAGGCAGTGAGATTCAGAGCATATGAAAAAGCTTAAAGTTTGGGGAAGGGAGATGGACATATGATGCTTTTGACATGGATGACCAGTTTTTCTCTTATCCAAGGTATTTTCAAGTATGTCCTTTTTTTTTTTTTTTAAACAAAATGGCATGGCAGGCCCTCTATATTATTGTTGCTACAAGTTATAAATTTTCTGATGCTTTTTAGGTAATTTATTTGCAACTAAGGTGAATAGCTGATTATTTCAACTTCCATTTGGAAGTCACATTTTATGACATTTTATTCTAGATTATGCTCAGAAAGTGGAAATCAGGGATAAAGGAGCTCATCTTATGTTTTCAGCTATCCTACTGGGTAATGCAAATTCTTATATTTTTCTAGGGCCATTCAAATATGCCAGCATATTTCAGAATATATTTAGAGAGGGAAGAGTAGGTGGCTGCAAGCAGATACAAGGTAAAAAAATCACCAATATTAGGGAATATCTCCACTCAGTAGGCAAAACCAATTATGGACTGAGCTGCCCACAGGAAAAGTCACACTAATAGCTGACGAAGCTACTACTGTCTTTAAACTAAATATTCAGACTAGGTAACTTTCCTTTAATAAATATTAGTTGTTATAAAATACTACTCTAAAAAGTACAAATCAACAAGGAAACTTTAGGTATTTGCTAGGCACAGGTAACACTGGGAAGTGAGCAGAAGAATTTCCAATGAGATTAGATATTTGCTCAGCATTTCATCTGGTAAATACTACATGTTAAATATTTACATTTTGATTAAATCAATTTCCGGAATCTGAACTACAAGCTTAGTTTACTTAACCCCCCTCATTGTCTCCAATACACATTCTTTACACATTCCTTTCCCTTTTCTCTGTTTATGGGACTTATGTACTATAGCTACCCTGCAATTAGGTTATATACAGGGTTTTTCTTAACCTGCATTCCTGGCTTACTTCCTAGAAAATTAAATTGGCATTAGTAGAACATAAAACTAGTGATTTCTTTTTGTGTGTGTGTAAATCCTTAATCTTCTGTGCCTCAATTTTCTAATCTGTAAAATGGGTTTAACAACAGGGTATATCTGGTCGGGTTGTGATGAAAACTAACTGAGTTAATGTATCTAAAGCATTTAGAACAATGGCAGGCACATACTAAGCAATGAAGTGATCTACTATCCAGTGTACCTCTTCACACACACACACTTCACTATGTTTTAAGTATCTGTCCTTCAATTACCAGGTCCACACATAATCATGTGAAGTCACAATTTGAAGGGGTCTTCTTTACAGACAAAATCTAAAGTATTTTTACTTATTTATTAATTTTTAAGTAAACTCTGCCCCCAACGTAGGGCTCAAACTCACAATCCCAAGATCAGGAGTCACGTGTTGTACCCAGTAAGCCAGCCAAGTGCCCCTACAGACAAGATCTAAATCAGCATGTTGCCCCAAATTAAATCTCTTGAGGTTCTTTTATTTTATCAGACTTTCTACAAAGAGTCTTAGAACTGGAGAATGAATAGAAGACTTTGAGGTCAATTACTATGTTTTTATTTTTATTTATTAAATATGACTTAAGTTTTATTATTGTTTTTTTTTATTTTAAGGTATTTTCTAACATATTTGTTCAGAGTTTATCTCTTGACTTTCAGTAATGTTTAAATGGTCTTGAATTTTTAGAATCTCCCTTTCTAAGTGTAGCTTTTCTCCTTCTGCGGTATATGATGAATTCTTGAACATAATTATCTTCTATATCATTTTATCCTCAGCATTTATTCATATTTTCTAAAACTACAGTTTCATTAATGATTGTTGAAGCAAGTTATAAAGCTCATATACCATAATTCTAAATGGACAATTTATTTGGATGATAACTAACTTGGAATGGATTCAGTTAATTTGTATAGAACTTTTTTTTTTAAATACATTTAAGTTTTTATCCTACACAGTTTTCTGTTTTATCCTACCCAATTTTCTGTTTGTGTTTGGGTCATTCCTTTACTCTTGTTACAAAGTTGTCCATTCATATACAAAATATAAATTTTAACCTATATAATAATGATGAGGCTAATTTATTGGCTAACTTATTTATAGTTGTACTGTGATAATTTTGATTATTGGGAAAAGATGCTATTAAATTTGGAAGTATGGCATTTTTGTTTGAAAATAGCTGTAACATGTGATTTAAATGTTCAGCATCCAAAATTATTATTTATGGCATCCCCAGCATTTTAAATTTTATAATTGGCATAGAGTTGGGTCTGTGAACTCAAATATTAGTTTATAACATTTGGTATAAAACTTAAATTGGTAAACTTGCTTTTTATCATCATCTTTATTCTTTAATGACTTACATGCTTTCATTTACATGTGCATTTCTGGAGTGCCTAGGTGGCTCAGTTGTTAAGCGGCTGCCTTCAGCTCAGGTCATGATTCCAGGGTCCTGGGATTGAGCCCGCATCGGGGTCCCTGCTCTCCCTCTCCCACTTCCCCTGCTTGTGTTCCCTCTTTCACCGTGTCTCCCTCTGTCAAATAAGTAAATAAAATCTTAAAAAAAAAAAAGAAATGTGAATTTCTACAAGGTATTTCCAGATCTGGTCATGAGATAAATATACTGAAATCAGATTTCTTTTTTTATTATTGTCTTGTAGCTCTCATTACCATTCATCATTTCTGAAACTTGCATTGTTGAGTTATTCTATGTATTCTATCAGTATTATTTACTGATATGTTTTTTAATATGAGTGCCACATATAATGAACTATATATTGAAGGTTCTATCTGACTGGACATCATACCCTATGAGGACTATTACTTTGGGCAAGATGTTTTAAGAAAGAACTGCCTGAGAATGGTTTTCATAACTTCAAACCTATCCATCTTTTCTATAAATATATATTAAATTCTGCTTTCTACTGGGTCAGAATCTGTGCATGAACTAAGGTTTTTTTTTTCTATGTATTGCTATTTTGTATATCATTTATCAGAATACAGGACACAAAAATGAATTATATATGTATTCATACTGTATCAATTCTAGTTGTGTTCCTTGCTATAGCATTGAATTGCATAGTGATATCAGAATCAAATTAACTTTAATCTGTTGAGGCATATAAATGTGTTTTGAGGCTTAATAAATAACTTGAAGGGAGTAAATTGTATTATGAGTGAAAATACTAAGGAGACAGTTCTCATTTCCCGATAGAATGAGAAGTTTGACTAAAAAACATTTATTTACTTTCAACTTCATGGAGAAAAAAAAACATACGATGACAATATCATAACTTGGCCAAAGGTCAGTAAAATGTGGAATACTCATAGCTTTTGGTTTGTGTTCAGCAATCAGCACAAGTAACTGGATTTGTAAATACAGTGTCATCTGCCATTTCATTTGAATAATGGTGACTTCTGGACAGTATTTGAATCCAAGGTGTCTTCTAAATAATCCAAACAAGGTAGTGTTGTATTCAGTGTAGTTTTATCATAACGTAATTTTACAGACTATTTTTGACTTCTCTAGGCATATTTTACATGCCTACAATGTCCCAGCCTTCCCTGGGTGCTACAGATGCTTTCCCTCATTTCCCATGGTTGTTTCTGGGAATTTCCCTTTCATCCTGTAAAGACTGTAGGTCTTGGCCACTTCCTCCGAACTCTAGGTCCATTCCTAATTCTGGTCTTTGTCCCTTCTGTCAGGGCAGAATAGATGGTAAAGTAGTAAGAGAAAAACACAATGAAAACCCCTTCTGCAGACTCCCATTCCCCCCTACACACCACTGACACTGCCCTGGTCTCCTGACTATTTTTGTCATGTCATAGACATTCAAATACCATTTCTTAATGAAGAAAAAAGATTTACTAGTCTATGAGTGGAAGTTTTTCCCTAAACTATAATTAACCCTGTTCTGAGTGCTTGTGTTTCTAAATGCAAATATCAGCATTCCTTAGGACCAGTTCTGGGATTAACAGAGGGAAATCCAGTTGGGCAGGATTAATAATAAACATAAAGCAGGCTGTGGAGTGAAAGGAGGAAAAAAAAAGTTGCATTTTGGCAGTAGAATGCCAACTTTCATCATTTACTTTAGAGAACTTGAGATTGGAAATGTCGCCCTTGTTTATTATTTTTGTTTTCATGATTTTTGTATTTGATTCTCCAGAAGATACAAGGAAAAAGAGTAAAGGTGAAGTTGTGACATCGATTTTGTTGTAAATGTGGAAGAGGATTCTTCTGCTGCACCACTGTTGACATTTGTGGCTATAAGCTTTTGCTACCAGGAAACTGTTCTGTACACTGCAGAACATGTATGTTCCCAACCTCAACCCACTAGATGCTGGTGGTACCCCGGGACTCTAATGTAAAAATCAAAAATGTCTCCGTGCATTGTCAAATGTCTCCTGGGGTGCAGAATCACCCCTGGTAGAGAACCACTGTTTTAGAAGGAGAGACTCTCCAGTTTAAAAAATGGGTAATAGCAATAATAAGGAAACAGAGAACAGTCTTTGAGCAGTGGACCAGGACTCAGATATGCCCCCAGAGCTCCACAGTTCATCTTTCAATCTGATGGATCCTTCCATCACAATGTTTAGGCACAGGGGCCACCAATAGTTTGGAACTGGAAAGGTTTAACTATTAATTTCTAAGCATTGAATATGGTTCCCGAGAGACTTAAGCAATAAAAGCATTTCACTTTGAGTTACTACCTACATACCAGCTAGATTGTGTCCATATCCAACTTTCCAGGCTGACCTCTGAAATAGTTGTAGTAGAGGTTCTGTGGAAAATGCATTCATTCACATGTTCAAATTATTTTTTATAAATATCTATAGATTGCATTCTAGTGTTTGTATAGTGGGTTTTAGAAGCTATCTTATAATATAATTCTTAATTAATTAGTTTATCATTTTAATGATTCTCATTGTTTTGAAAGTACGCCTCCAGGCTTAGTGAATTTAGTCCATTAACCTTATGCCTTCAGCTCAGGTCATGATCCCAGGGTCCTGGGATTGAGTCCTACATCAGGCTCCCTACACAAAGGGAAGTCTGCTTTTCCCTCTCTTCTCTCCCCACTGCTTGTGCTTTGTCTCTATCTCCCACTCTCTCTTGAATAAATAAATACATAAATTAAAAAATAAATAATAAAATAATTTTAAAAATAAAAAAAGAAAGTAAACTTCCATATAATATATTTGTCTTAATAAGTTTTATATGTCAAATTTCAATTAAACTTTAATGTCTAAAGTATATAATAGGAACAAATGTTACTCTTTAATTTATTCCCCTGTGTCCTAACTTCAATGCTTTTTTCCTCTGGGCAACTGAATAAAGATGGTCAAAGTTTATCCATTTATTTTCATTTTTCTCTGCTTTCACAATGAGTCTTTTTTCACTAAATATGTTTTCAGAGATCTTCAGTTTGGCATTGTAATATCTTAGTAAATACTTTTTTTTTATCTTAAAACTTCCAGATTTAGATAGTTAATTTATTCTCTGATGCTTTGTCCATAATTAGTGGAGTGTGTTGAAGAAATATTCGAGTGTATGAACATTGCATTTGTAATTATAAGCCAACTCAACTTAATTCTGTGTCATTGTTTTTGTGTTATTAAAATTAATTATCAATGGAGAAATATTTTCAATTTCTTGATTGACAATAGAGTGAATGCAAGAAGCCCGATATTTAATTTTAATTATTATTTCAGGGTGAATATGAAAACATACCCATAAGTGAGGTTAATGATGTTGTTGAAGAGTTTTATTTAGCATATAAATCTTAATTTTCTGATGATATTCCAAAAAAGGTGAACACCGAATAATGAAATAGCTGTAGAATTTTATATATATATATATATATGTATATATATATATATATATAAAGTGTAATGAACCTCACTAGCACAAATTTTAGACAGAATCAGAGGGTTATGAATCAGAGAAAGACTAAAAGTATTCTTGGCTCCTCTGTGATCCCAAGATTACATTAATCATGTTTTAAAATGTCTCTTATTGGCGCACCTGGGTGGCTCATTTGGTTAAGCATCTGCCTTTGGCTCAGGTCTTGATCCCAGGGTTCCAGGATCCAGCCCTGCATGGGGCTCCCTGCTCAGTGAGGAGCCTGCTTCTCCCTCTCCCTCTGCCAGTCCCCTGCTTGTGTGCTCCTAGTCTCTCTCTGTCAAATAAATAAATAAAATCTTTAAAAAAAATAAATAAATAACATAAAATGTCTCTTATTAGTCAAACAGTTATGTTATTATTGAAAGTGTACATGCAAAAAATTGATGAGTTAAAACAGGTGAGAAAGCATTGTGAAACGTGTTGGAAAGTATTTGTAAAATAATGTTAAATACTATACAAGGTCAATACGATTACTGAATGAGCACACTAAAAATTCTACACCCCTCTCTGTATTAAATAATAATAAGAGTAATTTTGTTAGTGTTCATGACCTATATTTACCCAGTGCATTTTTCACAATTCTCGAAGCTCTTTTACTTATTCTGTTATTTGGTATTTGTAGCAACCTTATGAAAATGTAAGTCAGATTTTGCAGTATTACAGTGAAGAGTACAGAGGTTTGGAAAATGAATGAAGATAGAAACTCATTTGGGGCCATACTACAAAATAAATACAGTTTCGAATTCGAGGCCTGCTTAAAAAGTAGAATTTAAACATGATGAATCTTTTACTAGGCATGGAAGATTTATTATGGAAATTTGTTCGTCATTACTTTTAAATATATTCAATCAAGAATTTCTGAAAATTATCTGGTTTGAATGATGGTTGTAAAAATTCCTCAAAATATTTACGGATAACTGACTTAGAAAATATAAAAATGCTAAAGGTAGATTTAAAAAAAATGTTTGGAACCTGTCAGACTGTGATGCTATTATTAGGGAACTAATTTTCTCATACATAATGTAGAAATAACAGTATCTTTGGATTGTGCTTAATGGCCACTAGGGTTACATTATCCACATGAGCTGAAAAGTAGCAGATATCTGTGGGAGGCCACAGTAGACAAGCACTTGATCCTTCCCAAACAAAACAGGTCCCAGTTGGAGTAGGGGCATGGAAGTATTGGGGAATTGGCATGTACGTCATCATTATTATTCTATGTAGGGTATCAAAGCATTTCCAGATCTCTGCTTCTCAGTCTTCTTCACAATTACAGTGTAGTGCTGAAGAGGTAATAGGTCATATGTCATCCTTTCTTACAGACCCAGAACTAATATTTCCGAAAAATGGAACAGGATATAGGGACTACTCTAAGAAAACAACAGTAAGGTGTTGTTACATATCCATAAATGAGAGTTTTGTCAGCCAACGCAGGTGCCCAGACCTGTCAGAAATCCTTTGGTACTGCATCAGAGCAAGAACAAGATTAATAAGGAAAAGGCAGAGAAAGTAAAGCATTCTTATGTACTTTTTTCCATGACTGGCCATTGGGAAAAGTCCTCCCTTGACCAATTGGTGTTCTAATGGGACATTACAGTTCCATTCCTATCAAAGGCAAATTTATATAACAATGTTCCTCTTAAAAGAGTACTGTATTTTATGATTTTTTTTCCAATTTAATCTACATATCTAAGTCATCAAAGGAGGGGCTCCTGGCTGGCTCAGTCAGTAGAGCATGTGGCTCTTGATCTTGGGGTTGTAAATTCTGAGACCCATGTTGGGTATAGAGATTACTTAAAAAAAAATTCTTAAAAAGAAAATCATTGAACTCACAAACTTGTTTTTACAATATAATGGTTAGCACTGCGCTATGGAGCCTGCTTTCCTCCTTGGGTTTAAATTCTCAATGCACCACCAACAGTGTGACCTTAGGTGAATCATTAAAAACCCCTGTGCTTTAGTTTCTTTACCTATAAAATGGTGATAATATTATTACCTGCATTACAGAACTGTGAGGATTAAATGACATATGCAAGAACTTAAAACAGTTTTATTTTTTAAATGTTTTATGACTGATGGTTATAATCTTTGGGGCTACTTATTTTTAGTAGGAATTTTTTTAAAGTTTAACCACGAATACTAAAAAATAATATAAAATAAAGACGTCCTGTGTTCTTAGTTTTAATGTAATAGCTATTGGCATTATCTTATAAGGTTGATAACTGCAACAATTGCTCGATTTTGTTATTTTTACCATTATTCATAAAATGCATATTGAAATGGTTATAATGTAACATACAGTAAGTGCATGTGGCATGGTTTACTTCTTTTCAAATTATGCAATTTAGTAGGTAAACTTATAACTGCAAAAAGCAAAAAAAAAGTTTGTTAATTTTGAGTATTTTATAGGCATGATCAAAACAGATGAAAGTAATTAATTTAGAGGTTATTTGTGCTGTACAGCCATAACACAAACAGTAGTTAGTATCAGTTATTTTGAGTACTTACTGATTTCTGCTTAGAATGTATTTGTGTGCTATTTCTCTACTAATTGAAATATGAAAATAATTCTGTTGCCCTAAATTCTACCTACATTTTTGCTGCTTAGAATTGTTAAATGATGAGTTTAAATGTTATCAAATACCACATTATTCAATGCTGGGTCATTAAAGGTTAAATATTTTATAAGTGAACAATCACAGCCCCATAGGACTTTTTGAATAATCATTTATAAAATGTTGGTACAGTTGGATATTTCAATTTTATTGGGTACTCTTTGTTATTTGGTATCACTAATTTGTCCTTTCACTGTTAGTAGTCACTTTATGACCTCAGGGAAGTCAATAACCAAGCTGTAATAATTAGTCATTTAAAATAAAGATAGGGACGCCTGGGTGGCTCAGTTGGTTAAGCGGCTGCCTTTGGCTCAGGTCATGATCCCAGCGTCCTGGGATCGAGTCCCGCATCTGGCTCCTTGCTTGGCAGGGAGCCTGCTTCTCTCTCTGCCTCTGCCTGCCTCTCTGTCTGCCTGTGCTCACTTTCTCTATCAAATAAATAAATAAAATTAAAAATAAAATAAAGATAATAATGTAGGATTAGTCACTTTTGGTACTAAAAACATTAACACTATAAATTCTAAGTGTTAAAAGATTCTAGAAGCTAGGGGAAATTTCTTCCATATATGCTTCACAGAGTTCATGTGCTTTGAGGGTGCTACATAAATAAACTTTCACAATAAGCCAATTACGACTTAAAAATCGTGTCTCCAGAAATCATATTGGATTATAATTCACTTTATATCATTTCTTTCTTAACATTCTTTTAAAAGAGATATTATGAAAGACGGTCAATTTGATATACACTCATGATGGAAATATGATTGTAAAAATTCTCTAAGGAGTATAGCCCAGAAACCACGGAACTTCCTTGTTTCTTTTACTACCTCTATGGCTTTTTTTCTTCAGAAAACTGATTTTTTTTCCCCATCCTTCTCTGCTACAAAGGAAATTACGATCAAGTCTTTACTTGTATATATGTCCCAACTCTGACCACTTCCTACTACCTCTGCTGCTAAAACCCTAGTCCAGGCAATTCCTCTCTCTTAGATCTCTGCACTAGGCTTTCAACTAAGCCTTCCTTCCTCTGCTTTTGCCCTTTTTGTTTTTAAGATTTTATTTATTTGACAGAGATCACAAGTAGGCAGAGAGGCAGGCAGAGAGAGAGAAGGAAGCAGGCTTCCCTCTGAGCAGAGAGCCCGATGTGGGGCTCGATCCCAGGACCCTGGGATCATGTCCTGAGCCGAAGGCAGAGGCTTAACCCACTGAGCCACCCAGGCACCCCCCCCCTTTTTTTGAAGTGTATTCCATGAAACAAACCAGATATACTTAGAGCATAAATTTGATCATAAATCTCCTCTGCTTAAACGTTTCTCATGGCTTTTCACTAAAACTGGAACAAAAT
Source organism: Taxidea taxus jeffersonii (assembly GCA_003697995.1). NCBI lineage: Eukaryota > Metazoa > Chordata > Mammalia > Carnivora > Mustelidae > Taxidea > Taxidea taxus. Next base: position 34,483 of record ML107275.1, read on the forward strand.
CCAAATGCCTTATCATGGGATATGCATTTCTGCTAGATCTCATCACCTATCATTTGACCTTTCCCTCCCTCCAGCAACAACCCCCAACTCTATTATCCTCAAGCCTCCAACTAACTTCACATTCTCTCTGTCTCTAGAACATGCCTCATGACCCTTGCCCTTCTGTTCACTCTTAGAATTCTTCTCTTAGGTCTCAGATGGCCTTCTCAAAATTTATGCCTCTATTCAAAGGTCATCTTCTTAGAGGAAGTCTTTCCTGAACACTGAGTAAAACAGACTTCTCTTTCTTTGGTCCCTTCATCTTGTTTAATTTTCTGTTTAGTATTTACCACTACCTGCCATTATAATAATTACACATTTATATCTGTGTTGTCTTCTCCTTTGTGTACTGTGGTGCCTTTGGTATCTTCAGAAAATTCTAACACAGGGTAGGCATGTAATAAACATTTGTTGAATGAAAGTATGACTGTTTTCAGTAATGGCCTATTTTTACTTCTATGACTCCAATATTATCCCACCATTCCTACCTATGCTTCCATGGTCTTTAATCCTAAGGCTCCAGGAAAAATTGTCATATTTTTTCTCTCTTTATTCATCTCCACTTATTATTATCGTAATTCTAACAGTTCTGACTGTAGTTATATTTTGGCTGACTTCTATAGATAAAATAGCCTCAGTTGTCTTTGGTGACAATTTGTTCTTTCCAAAGCTCACTAGGGAATAAAAGGAAATTAAGATTGATTTTCTGACTTTTTTTTCCTGCAGTAAAACTTCTGATTCATATATAGTCTCAGCCTCAAGATGCATCTCTCATTAAGGATAAAATCTAAAAAGGGTATTAAAGTTAAACCATGGTTCTAAATTTACACAGGCGATGACAGAAATATAATGTATTTTGTTTTTCTTTCAGATCTCCCACTAAAGACATGGATTCAGAAGAGAAGGAAATTGTGGTTTGGGTTTGCCAAGAAGAGAAGATTGTCTGTGGGTTAACTAAACGCACCACCTCTGCTGATGTCATCCAGGCTTTGCTTGAGGAACACGAGGCTACACTTGGAGAGAAACGATTTCTGCTGGGGAAGCCCAGTGATTACTGCATCATAGAAAAGTGGAGGGGTTCAGAACGGGCTCTTCCTCCACTAACTAGAATCCTGAAGCTTTGGAAAGCCTGGGGAGATGAACAGCCCAATATGCAATTTGTCTTGGTTAAAGCAGATGCTTTTCTTCCAGTTCCATTGTGGAGGACAGCCGAAGCCAAATTAGTGCAAAACACGGAAAAAGTATGGGAACTCAGTCCAGCAAATTACATGAAGACATTACCACCAGATAAACAAAAAAGAATAGTCAGAAAAACTTTCCGGAAACTGGCTAAGATTAAGCAGGACACAGTTTCCCATGACCGAGATAGCATGGAGACCTTAGTTCATCTGATTATTTCCCAGGACCACACCATTCATCAGCAAGTCAAGAGAATGAAAGAGCTGGATCTGGAAATTGAAAAGTGTGAAGCTAAGTTCCACCTTGATAGGGTAGAAAATGATGGAGAAAATTATGTCCAGGATGCATATTTAATGCCCAGTTTCAGTGAAACTGAGCAGAAGCTGGACTTGCCTTCCGATGAAAACCAGAGTCTGGACGACCTGACTGAGAGTGATGGGATTGTACACCTGGAGGGAAGATTAGCGTATTACAGAATGCTCATCGATAAGCTCTCTGCTGAAATAGAAAAAGAGGTAAAAAGTGTTTGCACAGAGATAAATGAAGATGCAGAAGGGGCCGCTGCAAGTGAGCTTGAAAGCTCTAATTTAGAGAATGTTAAGTGTGATTTGGAGAAAAGCATGAAAGCTGGTTTGAAAATTCACTCTCACTTGAGTGGCGTCCAGAAAGAGATTAAATACACTGACTCATTGCTTCAGATGAAAGCAAAAGAGTATGAGTTCCTGGCCAAGGAGCTCAATTCCCTGCATATTAGCAACAAAGATGGATGCCAGCTAAAGGAAAACAGAGGGAAGGAATCCGAGGGCCCCAGCAGCAGTGGGGAGGTTCCTTCCTTGACTCAAAGAGTATTTAACTTGTATACAAATGACACAGACTCGGACACCGGTATCAGCTCTAACCACAGTCAGGACTCAGAAATAACCGGGGGAGATGTGGTACTGTTGTCAACATAATTTGAATGGCTTGTTTCTGACCTACTTTAATGTTCATGTTTGTTTAATGGGAAACTTTACTTTAAATACCACATTCTGAAAAATGATGTAAATCATGTTGAGTATCCAGTAGTTAGTAAAAACGAAAGTTTATTTTTGATTTAAGAGTTCCAAAGTCACCTAATTATTACAAGTTCAGACGAGGAGCTGTTTATTAGGAATGCAACACAAATAGTGTGCAGGTGTCTAACAGAATTGATTTGATGGGAACTATCATCCCTTAGAGCTTCTGTGAGAAATGATTTACACAAACGAAACTAATTCTTAATATTGCAGTCAACACATTGAAACTAGACACATGAACAAGTAAAGTTAAAAATGTGCTGCGATATATATTTTCAAAGCTGTATCATTGGAATTTTTAAGTCCGTAATGTACATGACAATTATGCTATTATAACTGTATTAATTCAGGTCTTGGTTCTTCTCATGGATACTGAGAATGTACATCATCTCTGCGACTTTCTGAACCCCTCTGCTTATTTAGACCCAGACGACAGAAAGCGGGAAGGGCTCACAATGGGACATGTACAAACACCAGCAGGGGATTGGGCGGGGGTATAGATAAGAAAGGGCCAAGTGCTACATACAACAGCAATTTTTCTAAAAATGGCTAAAGTTACTAAGACTTATGCCTGGGCTTTCTCTGACAAAGCAAATCTTCTGATCAAACAAATGGTCTGTGTAGATTTGTTTTTTGACTGAGGTATGATACAGCCTACAGAGAAAATCACAGGGTCACAGTCCTGTTTATTTACACCCTGCTCACAAAAGAGCCTCCTAGAGAGGCAACTTGGTGTCCTTTGTGTGAGTAAAATAGAGTTCTGTATACCCTAAGTATTAGCATTTTGCCTCTGAACCTACAGAGAGGAACTCACATGGACAAAAACCTTTTATTCTGTTACACTGGAATTCAGATTGTCTCTGTAGAACTTCATCTAAAGTGCAAACTAAAAAAAAAAAAAAAAAAAAGTACTAACTCTAACTCCTACTCCTTCCCCAAGGTTGCTAGTAAATATGAACAAATTGAGAGATTATTTAGATCCTACCTTGAGTGACACTCATTATAGTTCTGGACAAGGCTTGGTTTTGCCTGGTGCTTAGTTAGGATGTTTTCCTCCCTCTCTCCTTCCTTTGCTTCTTGCCAGGGAACATGTGATGTAATCATATTGTAAACAATTCATTTTATTGTTTTATTGTACTGTTAAATAAATACCACTGTGGTTTATTATTTTTTTTTCTTTAGCTGACACTTTTCCTGTAGGTCAGCACACATGTAAGAATATTATTTTACTTTTTTAATATGTGGATATTGGTGAAGATTTCAGTATTTATAATTCCCTTTTATTCCCATGCTTACTATACTGCATGTTTTAACTGAGTTTCTTAAGCTAGTTTTTCACTTCTCTAATCCCCAGGCTTTTCACCAATATTTGGGAAGATATTTAGGATGTTTTAGTATTTCACTTTGGAGAGCATCTGTGTTATCACTTCTTGCACCAAGATAATACTAAAGGCTTTAGTTGAAATTGGCTGGTAAAGAAAGTAGAAATTTCCATTCCAGGGAAAATATAGTGAAAAAGAGTAAGTAGTAATGGTAACATGGATTTAATTAAAAAAAAAAAAAAGGAAAGGAACTGAATGGTCATCTGAGAAAGGGAAGTTTATTTGCCAAATATCCCATTAAATCATTCACCAATAAGGCACGTTTTTGATATATTCATTGTTCACTACTGGGGATTAAATTCAGAAGATCATCATCAGTGGTAAACCAATTGCAATTTTGTTTTCCAAAAGTGAAAGCTATCTCTTTGTATTACTCCTTAGTGAGAAAATAGTGAAAAGAACATTACTTATCTGTTATATAATTTGACTAATTATCTGAATTCGAAAGAGGTTCTGGTAAGAAACAGGACTGGAAAGATAATTTCATTTTAGAATCTTTGAATTAACTTCTGCTTTTATGTAGTGCAGTACAGGGATACATTCTAAGAACCACTCCTATATTTTTATAATAAATTACGTTAAAAACTCTTCTCAAAAAGTAGAACCATTGATTTTTCAAATACACTTTAGAACTTCTAGTTGTTTTTTAGTTATACAAATGTATTTGTGCTTTTGACTCATTATAATTAAATCATCAGTGACCACGCTGAATCTCTAATTTAGAGTAATAAATTAATACAGATATAAAACTTAACTGCAATTGCCTTCATCTCTGGATACTAAGCTCTTCTTCATTAAAGTGAGAATCTGAATTATAAATATAGAACTTGATAGAGGCATTAACGTTTTAATTCTGTATAGAATCTTTAAAGGGTTTATTAATTTTTGGTTAACCTAACAGGTTAATTATGAAATTGCTATATGCAGCTAGAAGTAGCAAACCAAAGTGGACTAGTCCTCCTTGTAACACACAACTTAGATTTTACCTTGTTCGTCCTTCCCCTTGGAATGCCTATTTCTCTCTATCGGTCATACACAGAAACCTACCCACTTTGTCTTTTCAACGTGCTGTATTTTCTCTGAAACATTTATTCCATTCAATCAGTTGTAATATTTTATCTCGGAGCCCACAACTATTTTAGGTGTATTTTTCATAGAGGAGCACTTACATTATGGCTTAGCTCATATTTATTACATACTTACCTACCTCCCTTCTCCCAATGTATTTTTTTTTATTGTTTCATTACTTTGTCTTCCATCTTGTTAACTATAATCCCTCCAATCGACCTCCTTACCTATTTGCCCCACCCGGTTTTTGAATTGAAATGCTAAATTTTAGAAGACCGCAACCATTTTTTTTAACTTTATTTTTTCATTCTTTCATTTTTTTACCTCAATCATTTTAAAAATTATTTCTATGATGCTCACGCATTTTACATATAAATATGCATCTTAGCAGACTTAAAACAGTAATTCTACTTACAAATTCTTTAGGGGAGGCACGAAACTGTTGTGCTCTGAAAAATTTTTAAGTCGAAAATTTTTTAATTTTTATATTTAAATCAGTTACTGATTTAAGGCAATACAAATATTGCCTTTCTAAAAGCCTCTCAGTGGTTAAATTAAGGTATTTTCCTTTGCATTGTATGCATGTAGGAAAAAAATATGTATTCTGTAGAACCGAATTTTAAGTAGTAGACACAAAATAACTTTGAAATAATATCCTAAGTGAAATATCTATTTTATTTTCTTTCTAACTCAAAAAAATAAATGGCCTCAGTGTACAGAAGCTATTCTAATACATTAAAATTTTATTTTTATATTATTTAAACATCTGTACTTGACAAAATCTATTTCTGTTGCTGAATTTTATAGTTTTTCAAAGTAGGATTATTGTTTTATTTAGAATGTATTTTTCTAGTTGACAAAGGAATACCTTATAATCCAGATACAGATTTTTTTTTAAATATTAGGCTATTTCTTTTCATACTACCTGACTGGTTTAATAAACCTGATGTAACAAATATAAAGTATCTGTAATTTCTTCAAGTGTAACTAATCCATAATAATAAAAGAAATAGTTATACCCTTTCGCATGACATTGTCTTTTTGGGTGTGTCCCTTGGCTATATTAAAAATAAATTTTATATTAGAATTATATAACTGCTGAATTAACTTACACAGTGTAACATCAGGTATTATTTCATGAGAATATATAGCAAATAAGACCTAATGAAACGTTTTTTAGGTTTCATACATATCTGTTTCAATTTGTTGTGAAAGAACATCCTCATTTTTATACTAGATGGCTGGTTTTATGAGCTGGTATCTTGCTTTCTAGAATGAAATCCAGTTTAACGTAATAATATTTAAGTGTAAATCTTCCCTGCTATTATTTAATTGGTCACTACTTTATTTCTCAAAATAGGCCTTTAATTTTGACTATCTTTAATAACCAAATCATTTGAAAATTAAGAAAATCATTTGGTCATTCTATAAATGAGCATGAAATGACTCTACTAAAAGATTGTATACAATGTCCAGTGGCATCACACAGGAATAAGTCACACTGGTTTCTTAGCCATATATACATTAATGCCTATACATGCATAGATTGTCTCTAGAACAACTCATACATAAATAACACAACATAGGACATTTTTCAAGGGGATATCTGGGAACTTAGGCCATGAGTAGAAGGAAGACTTACTTTTCATGCTGTACATTTTCTTAGTATTTGAATTATAGAAATAATAATTTGAATATCATGTGTTTGTTTTATTGGTGACAACTTTTACATTAAAATGTAAATGTAGGGACGCCTGGGTGGCTCAGTTGGTTGGGCGGCTGCCTTCGGCTCAGGTCATGATCCCAGCGTCCTGGGATAGAGTCCCGCATCGGGCTCCTTGCTCGGCCGGCAGGGAGCCTGCTTCTCTCTCTGCCTCTGCCTGCCACTCTGTCTGCCTGTGCTCGCTCTCTCTGAAAAATAAATAAATCTTTAAAAAAAATGTAAATGTAATGCATTACATGTTATATAGTGTATATATATAATATATTTATCTATATTATTCATATAGAGACTCCTCATTCTGTTGGATGGCAGCAGGGAATCCTATTGTATCAATTATCCTAATTTATTTCACCAGTACTTTCCCAGTGGGCATTTAGATGCTTTCCAATCATGTATTGTTATAAAGTGTTATCTGATCAATACATTTCTGTGAGGGTGGATTGCTAGATGAGAAATGCTGTGTCAAAGGATGAGAAATGGATTTTTAAAATTTAATAAACTTTGCTAATTATTCTTTAAGGAAATTGATCACTTAAGACCTGAATTGAAAATACACTCTTCCCCCCCACCCCCCCACCATCTGTGCTGTTTGTCTCTTTATTATTTTAAGGTAAATTAAAAAAAATTTTTTTGAATTTAAATTTAAAGATTTTTCTCATTAACAACATGAGCTGTTTTTTTTCCCTTTGTTATTCTTGAAAAGGCCTTCCCACTGCATGATAACTAACTTTATTTTTTAGTTTATTTTTAAAAATATTTTATTTATTCATTTGGCAGAGAGAGAGCTCAAGCAGGGGGAGCTGCAGGTGGAGGGAAAGGGGGAGGAAGAAGACGGCTCCCTGCTGAGCAAGGAGCCCTAAGCAAAGTGGGGCTGGATCCTAGGATCCTGGGATCTTGACCTGAGCAAAGGCAGACGCTCAACCAACTAAGCCACCCAGGCTCCCCATGTTAACTAATTTTAAAAATAAATTTCTCTTGGGAAGCCTGGGTGGCTCAGTCGGTTAAGCTTCTGCCTTTGGCTCAGGTCATGATCTCAGGGTCCTGGGATTGAGCCCCACCCACATCAGGCTCTCTGCTCAGCAGGGAGCCTGCTTCCCTCCTGTCAGCCTCTCTGCCTACTTGTGATCTCTCTCTCTCTGTGTCAAATAAATAATAAAAAAAAAATTCTCCCATGTGTTCTTTATACAACACTTCGTTTATATCTTACTTTTAAACATTTGAACTATCTGGAATTTATTTTGTTACCTGTACAAAATTAGATAGAATATATACATTTTTTTAAAATTACCTTTTTTTTAACGATTTTATTTATTTATTTGACAGACAGAGATCACAAGTAGGCAGAGAGGCAGGCAGAGAGAGGGGCGAGGGGAAGCAGGCTCCCCGCTGAGCAGAGAGCCCCATGCAGGGCTCAATCCCAGGACCCTGGGATCATGACATGAGCTGAAGGCAGAGGCTTTAACCCACTGAGCCACCCAGGCGCCCCCATTTTTTGATACTTAACCAGTTAACCCACATCACTTAATAAAGAACATTGTCCCACTTTTTAAATGTCACTTTTTTTTTTTTTTAAGCAAATTCTGGTATGTAGTTGAGATCTATTTCTGGACTTTCTATATTATTCCATTAATTTGGCTGTGTATTCTACTCCTGAAAAACACTTTCTCTAACCAAAAATAGTAATATCAAAGGAAATTTGAATGTGAAAGTAGTCTAATATGTCTCCTTATTTGTGTAGGACAGGGTCTATGAAGTATTTCTAGTAATATTTGCAATGACCATAAATCTATCTTATGATAGATAAGAAGAAAAAGTCTATTAAAGATGGGTCATTGGTCAAGTAAGAACATAATAAGATATATATATATATATAACAGTATATAATTCATTATATACATAATGAATGTCACATAAGAAAAATGCTTAACCTGTTGATGTTCAACAGTAGCTCTCTTGGCATTTTGGCAGCAGACTTTTTAGTGTGCCTCTCACTTATTAACTGCAGAATGTTTAGCAACTCCAGATCCTCCTGCCTAATCTCAGGAGCACCACCCACCCCTTCCCTGCGACAAGCAAATAAAAACTCCTTTTCCTAACCCTGCTTCCTACTTCTCATTATTTCTAACCATCTCCCAGAGGCCGATATTGTCCTTGGTTGCAAACAATGTATTAATACTGGAGTTGGATTATTATCATTAAAAGATAACAGCTCTTATATTTTAAAAATAAGAGAAGAACCATATTGGCTGCAAGTGCATAGAACATTCCACTAAAAAGGAAGTAAATATGAGGGTGGGGTACAATTTAGAACTGTTTTTAAAATGATTGACACCGTCTGCATTTGCCAAGAATTCGACCAGCCCAAGTTGATGTATTATGCTTCTATAGGTACTGATGCTTGAGAAAGCACTAATCAGATTATCAGTTTTTGAAACCGCTATCTCATGACAAGTATTCTGTAGTTTCTGTTACAATGAAGTCAAATTTCAAAAATATCTCAGTGCAGGGAAACATATTTCCTTTCAATATTGTTTAATTCTTATCCACAAGGATGGTTAATAATAGGTTAAAACACTATTCTTCCAAAATAAAAAAATGTTGCTTACAAAAGTAACTACTTTAGATTCCAGACAATGGGCAGAAAGAAAAGCAAAAAGAGTGATTTAAGAACTAACAGTTACTAAATTTATCCAAGACTCTGATTTTTATGGGGGTTCCTGGTATTTAGCTCTTACGCTTTTTGACATTATTAGGATTCATACTGGTACCAGGCACCAACACCACCATTCAGATTACTGAAGAATTTCTCACTTTGAACATAAAATAAATGAGGCAGCTTTACTTGATAGTCACCCAGATTTAATTATGGTGATTGTTATAACACAATGAAAAGTAATTTGGAAGTATTGGTATCTATCAACAATCTTCAATTATTCACAGCTTTCAATCAGTATTCTTACCATTCACAATGAATGGAAAAAAATATTTCAAAATTTGTGAAAACAAATGCATTTAAGTATTCATCTAGCTTTGTGTATAAAGGCAAATTAAAAGCACAATAATGACTTTTGGTAGGTTCTGAGGTATTATTTGGGTGAGAAATTTGTAAATATTGGTGATCATGAGGCCATACCATAGTAAAATCCAGTTTAAGAGAAAGGAATTATGGAGTGCTTGGATGGCTCAGTCTGTTAGCTCAGGTCATGATCTTGGTGTCCTGGAATTGAGGGCTCCTTGCTTGGTGAGGAGTCTGCTTCTCTCTCTCACGCTGCTTCTCTCTCACCTCTCCCTCCCCCAGGTCTCCTGTGCACACTCTCTCAAATAAATAAATAAAATCTTTTAAAAAAAGGAATTAAAAATGTATATAGACCAACTATGTTTAAAAAAAATGTATTCCAAAAAGAAAATACATATGAAAATGGAAATACAAAATTTTTGCTGAGAGTTTTTAATTAAAGTGATAATTTGGGGCTTACATTTTTCCTTTTTTTAATATTTAAAATATATTTAATATATTTATTTTAATTAATTTATTTATATATATTTAATATATTTATTTAAAATATATATTTTACATTTAAAAATGTAGACTGTTTGGACTCTTAACTATAGAGAACAAACTGATGGTTACCAGAGGGGAGGGGGAGGGGTGGAGGATGGGTGAAATAGGTGAGGGGGATTAAAAGTACCCTTACCATGATGAGTACTGAGTAAGGTATAGTATTGCTGAATCACTAAATTGCACAACTGAAACTAATATAACACTGTATATCAAATATATTGGAGTTAAAGTTTTTAGAAATCTATAAAACTTTTGTAATTTGGGCACATTAAAAATGCTTCCTGTGGGGCGCCTGGGTGGCTCAGTGGGTTAAAGCCTCTGCCTTCGGCTCGGGTCCTGATCCCCGGGTCCTGGGATCGAGCCCCACATCGGGCTCTCTGCTCAGTGGGGAGCCTGCTTCCTCCTCTCTCTCTACCTGCTTCTCTGCCTACTTGTGATCTCTCTCTGTCAAAAAAATAAATAAAATCTTAAAAAAAAAATGCTTCCTATATATGATATCACTCTGACTCTCTTCTATCTTTGCTAAGGCTCTTTAGAGCCTTTTACAAACATCAAACAGCTGGAAAGTGATGAGGTGATGAGCAATGACAAGATCAGCTAACTGGGGACTAGAAGTCTGAATCTTGTAAGCAAACCATCTGAAACTCAGAACGTCAGATTCTGAACTACTTAAAAAAAATTTTAAAGGAAAGAAAAAGTCAAAAAATTTTAAAGAAAAGAAAAAGTCAAAAAAATCAAATTAGATGACTTTTATAGTTCTTTTCAGCTTAGTCAAATTACATAAGTAACAGATTCAATGGATTGGTACATGCATAACGGATATGAAATATTTGCTCACTGTTCTTGGCTCTATTCTCTTTATTGTATCTTGGTAAAACCTACACAAAGTTAAATTGAAATAGCCCACTGACAAAACTCTGTCTGTCCCAACGTTTTCACTCTTATCTCATCTATTTCCAAATTAGTTAGGGTGGGACTGTGGGGCTGTTAGTATGGGCCTGGAGAGACAAAAAAGTCACATTTTGTTAACTAAACAATTTATGGCCAGGAAAAAGCACCATATGTGTTTCCAGAACATAAAAACGATGCTGGAAATAGAGGTGGAGAAGAAAGTAACTTGTTTTATTTTTATATTGTCCCTGTGTCTAACAGAGATTAGCACCTACTATTTGCAAAAACAAACAAACAAACAAACAAACCCCCAAAAACCTTTCCAAAACAAACAAATAGACAAACAACAACAACAAAAAAACCCTAATAAAATTAGATGTGTAACTAAAGGGCTAGCACAGTTTTTGGAACATAAAAGTTGTTCTGTAAATGTTAACTATTATTACTGTAAGTAATGAAAGAACAGTGAAACTTCTATTCTTGAGAAAAATATGCTTCCATACTAGATTCAAAATGCACATACCTCTTTCCCTTCCTGCAAATTAATTCTTTGTTATAATTTAAGTATCTTGGAAAGTACATATCGTAAATGTCTATCATTCAGCACAAATACACTGGCGCTCATACAGATACATATTCAAAGTAAGGTTTTTCCATTCCTGGTCCTATTTTTAAAGGTTATTGGCTTTTTTCCCCCCACGGTAAGCACTTGTCATTTGTAGCGTTTGTCAGAGAAGAGAGTAGAAAAAGTCTTAGACCTTTTTAGAGCTGAAAAGAAGATTTGAAAATGCTTCTTAGCGTTACCTTCTGTGTAAGTGAAATTTTCATGAATCACTCTCCTCTAGTATATGCAGATATTTGATATGTGATTTTAATGACTTTTCTGCTTTTCAAGTATAGATCATTTGACTGGAAAACTAAATTACCGGGATGCCTGGGTGGCTCAGTGGGTTAAGCCGCTGCCTTCGGCTCGGGTCATGATCCTAGGATCCTGGGATCGAGTCCCGCATCGGGCTCTCTGCTCGGCAGGGAGCCTGCTTCTCCCCTCCCCTCTCTGCCTGCCACTCTGCCTACTTGTGTGATCTCTGTCTGTCAAATAAATAAATAAAATCTTTAAAAAAAAAAAAAAAAAGAAAGAAAACTAAATTACTTTAAAGGCAAAGAGCCCCAAAATGAAAAATGAACTGGTAGGCTATATCAGAATCCAACCACACTACCCACTCCCGAGTTCGTCTTCCAATAAAATGCACAAATGGCAGCTCTTTAAAAGTAGGGCAGAGGAAAATGCCCTTGGGTTGGATATTTAAGTTTGAAGCCATCCTGAGCCATTAGTCTTTCTGTGGTAACTTTCAAACCTGTTTCCACAACAGAATCACAAAGAGTGTTTATTTAAAATACAGATTCCTGAACTTCGCCTTGGAGAATTTGATTAAGGAAGTCTGGAATGTGGCCCTGTCTTTTGTGTTTTTAAATAGCTACCAAAATGATTCTAAAGCAATGCCATTTGAGTGTGCTTTATTGATTTTAATAGAGCTGGTAAGTAACGAAAGACTTTTCACCAAGCTAAAATGAAAGGATGTGAAGAACAAGCATTCTCAAGATGATGGAAAGAGGCCATGGGCTTTGAAAAGAGGTAAAAGATTCTAGGGCCCCAAGACAAAGGCCATCTGAGAATAGAACCTTATTAAAAGCTCCTGAGACTGTGGGTGCCTGAGGACAGAGGGTTACTGGTTCGTTTCTAGATAATGTGCTTAATCTGAGGTGGAAATGATAGAAGAAATTGGGCTATGGTAGGAACTACTGCTGTCATAAGAGGACTACAGCTATTTTAGCTCTGCCTCATCCTCTTTCCTTCAAACATGCCTATCAGAGGGCTTGAATATATTTTTAAAAGATTTTACTTATTTATTTATTTGACAGAGAGAGAGAGAGAGGGAGAGCAAGCACAAGCAGGGGGAGCATCAGGCAGAGGGAGAGGGAGAAGAAGGCTCCCCACTTGAGCAGGGAGCTTGACATAGGACTCTATCCCAGTGATGAGGGAACAGAAGGCAAGCTGAGGACAGCACAAACTGATACCCTGCAACCTCTTTCCATCTGAACTCTTGGGTGGGACAGGTGTGACATTTTTCCCTGAATCTCCCAACTATCTTAAATGTTAATACCTTCCTAGAGGGAAAAACCTTGGCAATGGCAAGGCCTCTGGTATCTGGTATCTTGTAGGTCTTCTATAGTATATGAAAGTTCTTTTGAAACCTCCCTTTTTCCTTACTTCCCCCAACCCCATCATATATAATCTGCCACCCCTCACAACCCTGGGGCAACAGCTCTTTCTGCCCATGGGTCCTGTCTTTGTGCTTTAATAAACCACCATTTTGCACCAAGCCTCTCAAGAATTCTTTCTTAATCATCAGCTCCAAACTCCACCCCACTGAACCTCACCTATATTCTAAAACTTCATCACCAGGAACCCAGGATCATGACCTGGGCCGAAGGTAGATGCTTAACCAACTGAACCCCTTAGGTGCCCCGGAGGTGCCCATTATTGCATGTTAAGAACAATAAAGTCCAAAAGTGTTGTGTTTTCTTGGTTCAAATTAAATGTGATTTCTCCTCCAAAATGTCTGAGACAGTTCTCATCCAAGAAGCCATGCAGATTCAGTTCAAATTAGGGTTCCAGCCTTTGTTACCTGTAGGATTTTAGTCAAATTATTCAGCCACTCTGTGCCTAAATTTCCTCAACTAGAAAATTAAGATAATACTTGACTTTTTGGAATGTTTTAAGGATAAGAGATGTAGCATGAAAAACCTGGGCACAGTATCGAGCACAGAGTAGGCTTTTCTTATTATGGCAACTATATTACTACTGTATTTTCTTGATCTTATTACTTTTAAATATGTTAGTGGTAAGAAAAGAAGCATGCAGTTTTCCATTTATGTTAAACTTACTTAAGTGTTCATCGGTTTGAAGAGTAGGTTATACTGTAGTTTTTGCTATCCGTTTTGGGGGTTATTTACAGAGTATCTCTTTGTTTATCTCATTGTGATTTCAGTTGAGTATTTATGGAATTTGCACCACTTCATAAAAAATCACTTAAAATATTTTGTTACAATCCAGGATTGAAATAAAAAAAAAAAAAGTTGTCTGTGGAAAGGAATAGAAAATACAATATAAACATGTTTACAAGCAAAGCATGTAATTTTTCTTGCAGGGTGACCACTTACCTTGAGGCAACAACCAAGTTTTATACAATGTAAAAGTCAAGATAAAGTTACACTATATTTGATTTTTGAGACACGTTATGAAGAGATTGCCTATTTAGGAAACAGACAATTACAATTAAAGGTAACATAAAACTGTCAAGTATTTCAAAAGAGAGCACAGAATTTTCCAAGAGATGCCGGTGTGAGTAGGTTATGTGTCATGGAGGCTATCTCTCAGGCACCAAATGATAATTTGTCAAAAACATCAGACTGGTTTTCAGAAAAAGTTAATTCCCATAAATATTCAATTTAATTATGTTAAGGAATCAAGTTAAAGCAGAAGGTGTAGATTGCATTTATCCTGTGTTTCTTCCTCAAGATTAAGAGATGAAGTTTAGGGGCACTTGGATGTCTCAGTCATTAAGCATCTGCCTTTGGCTCAGGTCATGATCCCAGGGTCCTGGGATTGGCCAGCATTGGGCTCCCTGCCTTGCGGGAGGTCTGCTTCTCCCTCTCCCACTCCCCCTGCTTGTGTTCCCTCTCTTGCTGTCTCTCTCCATCAAGTAAATAAAATCTTAAAAAAAAAAAAAAGATGAAGTTTATAAATATTGGTTATGAAAACCAGCATTTTATATGCATGTGAACTAGTCATAATCACCAAGGCTCAAAAGTGATCTAAAACAAGTTAGGGGTGTTTAATGGGAAGATATATACCTAAACTTCTGTTCTAACAGGAAAAGACAGTGATAGAATTGTTAGCTAAAAATGCTGTACCATGCAGAATTTCTTTTATTCCTCAAAAACTTGCTGGACAAATATGCATTATTTTAAGTATAGTATATTTTATTTTATAATGAACATCTTAGACTCTTAGAGCAGATAACATCAAGAATGACATAATCAAGATCCCAGTTGCCAAAAGAATATCTTCCTCTAATTTCTCTTCTCTTTAGTTGAGCTAGAAAGGCCATTTGTGGCTGAACAGAGGCCTGTAAAGAATTACACAATCGTTGTGATATAATTAGAGAGAGACCAGGTCTGACCTTTACCTTGATGTCACAATTTTAAAGATTGTTTTAGCAGCCAATATGTTGGAGATACAAGGGATAGAAATACCCCAGGGGGAAAATTACATAACTATTATCTTATAAATCAAATATCAATTGCAATGATTGAAAATGAGGAATTACAAAATTATGATAAAAAGATAAAACTGTCAACTTATTTTGAACTTAAAAGATTTCAAACATGTCATATAGATACAAATAAATAGGCGACAATTTTGTAGATAATGGAACTGGAGTATGCGATAAGATTGAAACCCTTGATGCACTCATGTGTCGTTCCACGCAGATCTTTACAGCATTTTATGTGGGTCTTCGTCATCATGGAAGCTCGCTTAAAACTGGCCTCGTAAGCCTCTGTCTCCACCTTATTGCACTTAATATCATCATCCTCTGAGATCATGGGTGGTCACGACTTTATGCTTTACCCCACTATCTCAAAATCACAATTCAAGCCCATGCTTAGTATTCATCATTCCTTATAAACACAGATTAAATGAGCCCTGAAGAGTGTGTGCTTTCTCCATGCTAAGTGAGTAATGAGTTTTTATGTATTATGCCAGGGGAATTTTCTAGAATGGTAGAACAAGAACACACAAGTTGGAGAGAAAAAAAGGTTATAGTTTTCCCAGGCAATCAGTGCTTAATTGTCAGGCATGTGAATCACCCCTGGCTGCTGCTTTCTCCTCATCCTGCCGGCAGTTTAAGGGAGGGAAGAGTAAACTAACTTCCCTAAAATGGTTACCAGGTATCTGTTATCCAAATTGAAATCCTCAAGATCTCCTTAGACTCCCCACTCTACCAAATCCTTACATGCAATGTTTCCAAATCCTACTGACACCCATGTATGTCTCAAAAATCCCGTATTTCTTTAATCATGGTTTTGCGGTAGCTGGCGTCTGAAACAAACTTCAGAGCTCACGAACTCCAAATGTCTCATCTTATCAAAGAGTAAAAAGAGTCCCAGACAACTGAGGTTTTATCATTAATGGTGGAATTATGACTGAGATTCAGGCCTTTGAATTCCCAAGATTGTCCTTTTCTCTTCTTCCACATACTGCCTTTAGGGAAGTAGATTCCTCACAGTCTTTGCATTCATGTAGCTCTTGGTGTTCCAATTCTAGTTTTGGGTTTTTTCTAAAAATTTTATTTTTTTTTTTGAATTTTAACTTTCTAAGAATATTTACTTACTGTCATTTTCTTTGGAACACACACACACACACACCCCAAACCCAGAACAGAGAGAAAATATCATGTAGCCCTAAAAAGCTAGAGCTTCAGATCAAATCCTTCTGTAACTCACACCACATATGCATACGAGCAGCAATGGTCAGGGGGCACTGTCTTCTTTACCTTTTCATCCTCATTCACTAGCAGAATGCCTTGAGTTGACAAGTATTTAATGAACATTGATTGAATTCAAGTTACCTCAGTCACTGACAACTAGTTGCACAATTAGAAGGTGTGTGTCTTCCCATCAGTCTCAGAAAGAGGTTTACATTTTTCTGTGTTATTTACTACAGGAAAATCAGCAGCAGTTTCCAAAGAATCTGAAGAGGGATTGTTTCTGAATTGGGCAGTCTTTATTGTTGCCTTATTGCAGTGACTGTATTTTATAGAATCCCCAAGAATGTCAGGCATTCGATTATAGATAGCTCCCTTGGTTTCGAGTTTGTGTTACTCGTCTCTTCAGTGAAATATATTTATTTACTTCAGGTTTGTGAAGGCCCACCAAAGTAAGCCCTCTCATTTATGCATTTGCTAAACAAGCATTTGCTGCTAGAGGCTCTGAGGCCTTTTGTGCATGAGGGGGGAATGACACAGGGCCACTGCTGGAAGTTACCTGCGAAGCTCCCTTCCCAGCTTCAGTCACTGTGAGGAGTGAGACTGCAGGCTTCTCCCACCCTGCCCTTTCTGCCACTCCCCAGGGATGGGAGAGTTTACTCAAGGTGACAAATCTCCAAAGCAATTTGCTTATATACGCTCTCCCGGTAACGCATTATCATAGATAATTGAGAGTTTACTGTACTCTGATTATAATAAAGACATCTCCAGGCTTAGTTCTGAAACTGAATGCACACAACCCCTCGGAATGGATAAAGAAGCTGAACTTGGATGGGCCTCAACTTCAGGTAGCACACTCAGCAAGACAGGCAGGGGAGGAAGAGTAGATCATATCGTATGTAATGAATGATACATAAACAGAAAAACCATGACTAATCAAAGGAAATTATAAGAATAAATCAAATATTAGAAATCTGGGAAGAAACACATCTATGCAATGTTTATAGTATATACAATGATCTCATTTTATATATAGTAGCTCTTTGAAATTTTATAAAAACCTTAAAATATGTCTATATATATGATACTGTCCTACTATCATAACTCACATGGGATGGTTGAAAGCTAATTTACCTACATTTTAGAGATTAAAAAAAAATATTTTATTTATTTTTTTGACAGAGAGAGAGAGAGCACAAGCAGGAGGATCAGCAGAGGGGATGGGAGAAGTAGGTTCCCCACCAGAGCCAATACAGGGTTCTATCCCAGGACCCTGGGATTATGACCTGAGCCAAAGGCAAATGCTTAGTTGACACGGCCAACAGGTGTCCCTACATTTTAAAGATATTAAAACTAGGACATATTGGAATATTTTCTTCCCAGCATTACCATGTGGCCAAAATTGTACATAGAGAATAAAACTAGTTTTCTGGCCTTCTCATATCTGGATCTTGTCTTAAACTGCACACATATTTTGCTTTTCAAAAATAAGATTTTAATCCATCTTTCCTTCTGCCATTCCTTCCTCTCTTTTTCTCCTTCTTTCCTTTCTTTGTGCCTTTGTTTTTCTTTATCTTTCTTTCATTCTTCCTTTCTTCCTTTTGCATTTTCTTTTTTAAATAGTAAAAGTTAAGTGGCTTTTTTAATCTCTATATTAGGGGATCCCATAAGATCCTTCACAATGTAAACACCCAAGATTTTGATTTGTACTTCAATAGAAGATTTCATAATTTCTTTAGCAAAATCCACTCAACAAATATTTGATGATCCTAACAATGAATATAATACATGTTAAGTACTATGGTGGATACAAAAGAAGTATGATTCAATACAGGAGTGCAGTTTCCTAAGAGCTTACTGAAAAAAGATGTATAGCCATAAAAAAGAGTTGAATGATGGTTATAATAGAAAGAAACATGACAGAAATTTAAAGAGGCCTCCATGGGAAGGAAAATCAGTTAGGAAAGAGAGCTAACCTTTTGAGGATCTATATTTAGCCAGGGGTTTTGCAATCATTATCTCATATTTCAATTGCACAACTCTGAGAGATAGCATCTCAACCACATGGATAAAAACAAACAAACAAACAAACAAAAAACTGAGGCCAAAAGAGAATAAGCAAATTTCCCATGATAACCTGTCAGATTTGAAATTAAATGCATGAGTCAAAAAATCTCATATTGGATCCTGAATGATGTGGAAAGGTATAACTAGAAAATATATAAAGAAAGGAATATAAGGATTAATGCATGAGCAAGAGATCTGAGGGGTCTAGTCTGGCTAAACGAAATATACTTGGAAAAATGACCAAAAAAATTGCATTTGCTTCTATTTGATTTTTTTAAAAAAGATTTTATTTATTTATTTGTGAGAGAGAGTACGAGAGAGAGAGAGAGAGCATGAGGCAGGGAGGGGCAGAGGGAGAGGGAGAAGCAGGCTCCCCGCTCAGCGAGGACATGGGGTTCAATCCCAGCTCCCTGAGACCACGGACCTGAGTAGAAGGCAGATGCTTAACTGACTGAACCACCCAGTGCCCCTATATTTAATTTGAATAGGCAGTAAATTAGCAATAACACGATCAAGAAAATTTGAGACTATTATTGTGGAAGGACCTGCTGCAGAGATGCTATTGCAAAAATCTAGGCCACAGGCAATAAGGCACTTAAGGGTAGCTGCAGTTGGGAATATAGAAGAAAAGATATGAGAGATGCTCAGCAATATCATCTGTAGGAAGGTGTTTAAAAATTTGGGTTATGGTTGAGGAGGGGCAAAAAATATATATAAGATTGTAAACCAATCGGGATTTAGTACAATCAAGAATCGATAAAAAATGTAAGATTCTGATTTGCTGATTTTAAGGCATTGTTAAGGATTGAAAAATTCATTGCCATAAGGAAAAGAAAATACACAAATACACAAAGCTGTGGCCTAAAGCCTAGGCTGTTCAGTATAATGACATTAAGAATAGTTTCAGTTGGTTATATTGATAAACAAATGCAAGGTGGAGGAAAGAAGGAAGAGGTGCATTGAAATATGGACTGTGATGTCCCCTGACTGGGAATCCGTTCAATCAAGGAAAGAAGTGACAGAAGGGGGGCAGAAGAGATGATAAAAGAAATGTTTTGGAGGTTAGGATTAAGCAGTCAAAATTGATCTTGAAATACCTTGGGCACTAAAGAGTAAAGATTCCTGAGTTTAAGGAGTTCAGCGCCATATGAGGCTATCACTTTAAAAAATTTGTATTAGGCTAGCAGTCTAATATAGACAGACCACAAAATAGAGAAGGAAAACATTGCCTACAAAAGGAAACATTCCATGAATTCAAAAAGGATAGTTTCTGATATTTTCACACAAGTGTATTTGTCAGGAATTTTTCCTTGAAATACTAGTCAGATCTTTTAAATCTAAGGAGTGAAAGCCTTCCTTGGCTAAACGTTTGAGGAATGATTGCATCCTACTTTTCATTACTGGATATTTGCAATGTACATTAACATATTAAAAGATCTAGAATGTCTGTATTAAGAACAATAGAAATACACAATAAGACACAACAATGACAGGGCCTCTGTCCCTTAAGGTTAAGCCTCTGTCTTTGGCTCAGGTCACAATCCCAGGGTCCTGGGATCAAGACCCACATTAGGCTCCCAGATCAGTGGGAAGCCTGCTTCTCCCTCTTCCACTTCCCCTGCTTGTATTCCTTCTTTTGGTGTCTCTCTCTCTCTCTCTCTCTCTGTTACATAAATAAAAAAATAAATTTAAAAAAAAAAAAAAAGAAAGAAAGAAAGAAAGAAAAGAAACAATAGTGACCACAAATAATCTTTACTTAAGATACCTATGTCCAAACTTATTTGGTTACTGAATTTTTTTTTCCCTACACCTAGAAAGATCCCTTGAAATACATTTTATGAAACATTTTAAGAAATTCTGGTTTACCTAATCCAGATTAAATTGTAGTTTAAGCAATTATTTTCTCATATTCTTTGAGAAGTAATTGAATTCATCTGGGATCTTTTTTTTTTTCTTCCAACTTTATTAAGTATTCAGCTAATTTCTATTTTGCCTTGATCTCGGTAGACAAAGCTTTGTTTCCATTACATTTAATTTTACATGAGTTGAAGCACACATTCAAATACTAGCATCAAAGGAATGTACAAGTGCTCATATTTCTAAGATAATGAGACAGTTATTAATAGGTTAGTGTTTGCCTCAAAATGTTCATAGATGCCGAGAAACAGAATAGTTACTACAGTAACAAGAATTCATAGATAAACATATAAACCAACTACATGTTTTTTTCCTATGCAACTGCACACACACGCACAGACACAAAATATATAATATGTGTGTGCATACTGATTTATGTAGATATAGAGGGAAAAAACCCTAGAAGAACATACAACAGAATAGTAACAGAGGTGTTCTGTGTAGAACCTGGTTTTAATTTTTTCATTTGACCCAATTATATATTCCAGGTTTTCTACAGTGAGAATACGCTCTACCTGCAATAAAAAAAATAAAATAAAATTGTCAACTTGGTCAGTTTGTTCCACTGATCATAAGAGAAGTTCAGCCCTGGCTTTAAAAGGCTAATTCATGGGGCATCTGAGTGACTCAGTTGTTAAGTATCTGCCTTCCGCTTGAGTCATGATCCCAGAGTCCCAGTACCAAGGCCCACATCGGGGTCTCTGCTCCATGGAAGACTGCTCCTCCCTCTCCCGCTTTCCGTGCTTGTATTCCCTCTCTCACTGCCTCTCTCTCTGTCAAAGAAACAAAACAAAAAAAAAAAAATTAAAGATTTTATTTATTTATTTGACAGAGAGATCACAAGTAGGCAGAGCAGCAGGCAGAGAGAGAGGGAAGCAGGCTCCCCACTGAGCAGAGAGCCCAATGCGGGACTCGATTCCAGGACTCTGAGATCATGACCCGAACTGAAGGCAGAGGCCTCAACCCACTGAGCCACCCAGGCGTCCTGAAACAAAATAAAATGAAAAAAATATATATAAAAGGCTAATTCATGTTCTCATGGAAAGTAAGCAGACAACTGAACACAAATATGAACTTGTGTCAGCTGCAGGTCCACACCTGGGTCAAGAGGCAATCTAGTTGGTATAATATATAATATTATGTTGTCTCAAGTCTAGACATATGATGAAAAGTATGATTATAATTAGGTTTGGAAAAGATGAAATCTTATAGGCAAACACGTTTGATATTTTAAAAACAATGTGGGAGGGGTGCCTGGGTGGCTCAGTTGGTTAAGTGTCTGACTCTTGATTTTGGCTCAGGTCATGAGTTCAGGGTTGTGAGATCCAGCTCTGCACTGGGCTTGGAGTGCAGTTAAGATTCTCCCTCTATACCTCTCCCCTTGCCCCTTCCCCACCTCTCTCTATTCATTTCTGAGCAACAACAATGTGGGAAGTGAGAAACAAATATTCGTTTCTAGTGAACATAACCCAAAATTAGGTTAACATTTCTTAAAAGGATAATTGAAAATCCAGTGTTATGCTAGTTTTAGCAATAAAAATTACTGCTATTAAGCCATTTTTCACTTAAGAGATTTGCAATGTCACTTGGCTCAAACTAACTCTTGAACATGCATGAGATCAGGAAGTTAATCATTTACAATAGAATATATCTGCTGAATTGAAGGCTAGTTCCTGTGTAGAAAATAACTTGAACAAAGAAAGTAAGTGCTGTGGTTGTTCAGGACTGAAAAGTCATTCTGTTCCTTTCGTTCCTATTTTCCTGTATCTAATGGTAAGGACCTCTAAGGACAAATAATTAATAGTTTGCCTTACATTATATTGAAGACACATAATTAAGCTCCAGTGTATACATAGAGACATATCACTAAGTCATGGAGGAAAAAAATATAGTAGTTTTCTTTCAGGAATCCAGTGAGATGAAGGGTATTCCTCCCAGGTTACAGCAAACCTTTAATTACACAGAGATGCAACTCAACCATGTAGGAAAACAGGCACAATAATTGCTTTCTTTCTAGGACAGATGATCTTCAAAATCATGATTGTCTGTTTTCATTCCTCACCTGTTGAAAACTGAATGTATTTTACTTGATCCCATAAGTTCTTTCTTTTTTTTTTTTTTTAAAGATTTTTTATTTATTTATTTGACAGAGAGAGATCACAAGTAGGCAGAGAGGCAGGCAGAGAGAGAGGAAGGAAAGCAGGCTCCCTGCTGAGCAGAGAGCCCGATGCGGGGCTCGATCCCAGGACCCTGGGATCATGACCCGAGCCGAAGGCAGAGGCTTTAACCCACTGAGCCACCCAGGTGCCCCCCCATAAGCTCTTTCTAGTCAAGATATTGACCACCCACTTCTTCTACCAGGTTTAGAGACAGAAATTCTAGGTTAATGATGCTAGGTCTGTGACTTCAAAATTCCATTAGCTTTAGTTTCAGCCAATTCTTTTTTCTCTAAGGAAAGTCTCCTTTTGAGTTTCTTATTTTTACAAGCGACCTATTATTTTGTTTGTAATACAAATGTGCTAAGGGAACTTTGTTGAAGTATAACAGTAAAGACATGGTGGTCTTCGGCATTGTTTTTGTTGTTGTTGTTTGGAACATAAGGTCTTAATTACATAAAGTAAAAGAAGAAAAGTTAATATATCACTCTGAGAAAAAAAGAATTCCAGTAAATTAAAGGAAAACAATGGTAAGTCGGGAAGAAAAAAAAAAAGTGGTCATAAAATTAGGTGAGCGATTATGTAGGCAAAGACTAATCTCAACCGATGTACCAAAACCAAAAACAGAATAAGCAATCAAAGAGGCCCTAGAAGAAGTGGGAAATGGAAAGTTCCACAGATAAAGCAATATCTTTTAGAAACAATAAAATAGATTATGTAAGAAACCAACTGAGCACAATAAATAATTCAAAGTAATATTTAATCTTTACATATAATGTGTGATGGAATAATTTATCTAGCACCCTCTATATTAAAAAAAAGAAAAAAAAAACTTTTCAAGAAGTATTGATTATCCTTAGGTCTGGGTGATGATGCTTTTGAGGATTAAGAAAAATTTATTTTGGAAGAGACTGTATTGCTAATGATAAATTGCTGTACTGCCTAAATAAATAAATAAATAAATAAATAAGTTTAGGAAACACCAGGAAAAAAATGTATCTCTCAAGTTCTATGCACAAATAAATTCATGCAAAATTACTTCCTCTAATTAGTTATTGATTACCACATAACAAATTATCTCAAACTTGGCAACCTGAAAACAACACAAATTTATTATTTCACAGCTTCTGTGTGTCAGTAACCTGGGGAGCCAAGTCTTCTCCTTCAGAAGCTCTCACAAGTCTATAATCAAGGTAGTCTCTGCTGAAGGCTCAAATTGGAAAGGATGCATTCTCAATTACTTGGTAACTTGGAAGAAATACAAATATATGTCACATTTATTTTAAAGTCCACATCAAACTCCAATGGCAGCATTTGTCACCATCATCTAGAATTAAAAAACAAATTTTGAGGGGCGCCTGGGTGGCTCAGTGGGTTAAAGCCCCTGCCTTCAGCTCCGGTCGTGATCCCAGGGTTGTGGGATCAAGCCCCGCATTGGGCTCTCTGCTCTGCGGACAGCCTGCTTCCTCCTCTCTCTCTCTGCCTCTCTGCCTACTTGTGATCTCTATCAAATAAACAAGTAAAATCTTTAAAAAAAACAAAAACAAAAACAAATTTTGAAATGGAAATGATTGAAGTAATGACAAAAGTTAGAAAAAATTATAAGTATCCTTACATTTCAGTAAAAATTATAGATGCTGCTTTTCCATTCATTCTTTTGTTTATCTATTCTTTTATTTAACTTTAAACCTCATTGCTTCTGAGGATATGTCCGTGGATAAAACAAGCAATGTCCCTGCCCTCATGAAGCTTATATTATAGTGCATGGAATGGAAAATAAACAAATAAATATTCAGCATATTAGCTGGTGACCATGAGATAGTGAGGCATATTACAGGAAAATGGCTAATACATACAACGTTCATCAAGGTCTCTCTACACAAGTGACATTTGTTTTAGGACCTGAAGGAAGTAAATAAGAAAGATGTATAAATAACAGGGCAGAGCTTTCCAGAGAGAAAGAGAAAATACATACCCTGAGTTGTGGGCATGTGAGATATGTTCACAGAAGAGTTGGGAACAGTGGGTGGTTGGAAGCTTGATGAAAAGAATTCAGTAATTGGGAATCTGGGAAGTAATTGCTAGGTCATGCAGGTAGGATAGGTCACCATACAGGCTATAGTTTCTCTAAGTAAGTTGAGAAGGCATAGGAGGGACAAAATCTATGTTTTTTTTTTTTTTTTAACATTTTATTTATTTGACAGAGAGAGACACAGTGAGAGAAGGAACACAAGCAGAGGGAGTGGGAGAGGGAGAACCAGGCTCCCCACCAAGCAGGGAGCCCCCCAAATCTATGTTTTAATAGGATCCCTATGACACTGTATGTAGATCAGAAAGCTGGAGGTGGAGTATACAGGACAGAAAAAATCTAGTTTAGAGTCTATGGAAATAATTTACGTGAGAGATGATGGTTGACTGTAGGTGATAGCAATGGAGGTAATGAAGACTAATCAAATGATATATTTGCTAATGTTGTGGTGAACTTTTTATTGAAAAATGAGATGTGGTGCATGAGTTAAACAAGGGGGGATTTTTTTGTTGCAATTGTTTTTTGCAGATACTAAATTCAGTAGATGAAACCAATCCCTAATTTTATGATGGAATTTTCATAAAAACAGATTAACCTAGATGTTTTTTACTCAAAAAACCCCCAGAATATTGCCTTTTTAAATTTCACACTCTTTCTATGAGTTAGAATTCATTGTAACTTAAAAATATTTATACATATTTTTGAAAGATTTCATTTCTCACCAAGTACTCTGTGAAGTACTCAGAGAAAATGTTGTAAGACTGATTCACATCAATTTTGACTGTTTATTTTTAATAAAGGAGGAAAACCTTAAAAAAGTCTCAGTGGATGATGCTCACAGTATATAATTATGATAAATGTCAAAAGCTTAAGAATCAATTCTTTATCCTGGAGTTTCATATTGACAGACTCACTCTCTTTTTTTACAATTGATTTAGTCTCTCTTGGACAAACATAAATAGATAAAAAAGAAAGATATCTATTTTTACAGAGGTTAAAATTTTAATTCCTGGGATTAATTGTTTTGTTTGTTTGTTTGTTTTAATTTATTTATTTGTCAGAGAGAGATGACAAGTAGGCAGAGAGGCAGGCAGAGAGAGAGAGGGAAAGCAGGCTCCCTGCTGAGCAGAGAGCCTGATGTGGGACTCAATCCCAGGACCCTGAGATCATGGCCTGAGCTGAAGGCAGAGGCTTAACCCACTGAGCCACCCAGGCACCCCCTGGGATTCATTGTTAAAAGCAGAAACAATAAATATAAATAATGGAATTTATAAGTAAATGGAAACAATGATACTAACAAAGATGACAAAGTAATTTATCTAATTTAATTTATTGAATTACTTTTGCTTGGATATTCCTTTTTTACTACTTTTGTTGTTGTTTTTGAGAAGGTTATCACATATCAACTGAATGATCTTGGTAAAATTTCATCATTTGAATACTATATCCTTCATCTACAAAATGATAATATT